>JAVQJD010045188.1:0-17651 GCA_036023655.1 Nannoperca australis
CACGACTCCAACAAGTCAACACCAAACAAAAAACCCAAAAGTACAAAGTTAAATAACAAAAAGATTTAAAAGAGCAAGTAAGACGAGCGGAGCAACCGTATCAGGCAGCACGCACTTATAAGCGCATGCGCACACCTTAGAAAGGTAAACTGAGGTAAAAAAAGGAATAATAGGACTTGCAAATATAAACTTGTCTCAAATAAATCTTTAATAAACATTTTGAAAACGTAAACCAAAGTCAACCTGTAAATGAAACATATTTGTGTCAAACTATTTTGGCAAACTATTAATCAAATAATGAATAATAGCTGTGATCATTATTGATTAAACGTTGTTGGATGGGTAAAGGCCACATCAAATCTCTAAGGTACAGTTGCCTCCCAAGGACAAGATCCAGTTCCTCCAGTTATTGTTACAGAACTCAATCATAGCTCCACCCCTGGCCCTGACCATTTGATTCATCATAGTCTGACTTGTGAAACTAACATAACTCTTCTCTAGTGTGCTTTTATTGAAAAGGTGCCATAAAAGATGTAGCCCTGTATTAATGAGGCATCCATAGCTAGTAACATCAGGTTAGCAATAAAGTGAATATTTCGAAGTGGAAGACATTAAATACTTAACTGGAGGAGATCAATATTGCTTGGGGAGAGTGATGAGACATTAGAAATACAGATTAATTCATAACAGCGTGCAGGTCTTTACAAACACCAGTAACAAGAATGTAATTTATAAAAAAGCTGGGTTAATTCTTCATGTAATACATCTTAATCTTTACCGATCCTCCTGTTGTACCTTCTTTACAGTGTCCTATTGGCAAGTTGGATGACTTTGTCCCCGTGACTTGTCACAAATCCAACATCTGATATTGTTTTCTAAGAAGTGAAAATGAGATTGACAGAAATAAGACCCATTTAGGCACTTTTAAAATCATTTTGCTACAGTTCAGTGTGTGTTGTTGCCAGGAAAATGACACTCAAAATGCAGAATGTCTTGCACTTGACTTCCACTGACTTGTTTCAGAAAGGCTACTATTGCTTTGTTCAGGCCACTGCACCAATAGATCCTCTTGCAATGGATTGGCAGTACAAGTTGTCTCTACAGTTTCACCCAACAGGCCTCTGAGGTTAGAACCAAGTTATGTGTTAAATGTTCTGGCGCGTCACTGTTCTGGCTGTGATATGAAATAGTCGTCTGTCTGGAACACACTGGGGATCTCTTGGCGCTGATGTGGCGCTGGTCTTCTTGGGCTGGCCGGTTTCTGTGAGAAAATGGCCACAAAATGTATCTTAATTATCCAATACCACTGCCTGGAGTAAAATTACAACAATTGCAGTGCAGGATTTTCATTTGAAAAAGGTTCTCTGTTGAACCCAACGGCAGAAAACAAAGTTTCACACCATAATCTACAGTTTTTTTTCATTATTGCTGACATAGGTACTGAGAAAGCAAATGTATAATTATAAATTCACAAGCACATAAGGGCTCACTCACATTTAAGAAGCCTGGGACACTCATTGTGCGGAGGATCTTCTTGAATGCACCCGGTAGTGTTCCTAGTTCTCCCTCTGCCTGTGTCATCTGCTCCTCCATCGCGTTGACATTGGCTCCCACCATTTTTACAAAGGCCTGCATGCACACATATATAAAACAAAAGTATTTGAGACAAACATTTAAAAACACTTCAACATCACACTAATATAAAACTAGAGGTTTTGTAGGCATTTGCTTGTTGGTACAGGCAAATACTCTCTTTTTCACAATCTTTTTTAACTTTAACTTGATCTTTTTTGAAAAGAGGAGGCAGGTGAATGAACTAGAAATAACTGAATTTAAAAATGTTCCGACGACTAAGATAATTAAATGTAATAATATAATGAATAGAGAAATATTACATTTGTGAATGTAACAAAGACAGCCCTTAAGATGAGGAATTGACAAGTTTTAAAGACCAACTCTTATAAACAGCTTTCATAACTTATGTTTTGGATTGTACCAAAATTAGTAACTCGGTGGGTGTGAAACATTGTTAGGATTTGAAAACAGGAACACAATGCACTCCTAGAATGATGAAAGTAAAGTTAACACTGTACTTTCAACATTGGAAGTGGAAACGGTCAGCCAATGAAGATTACCTTGTTCATATTATCTCTATTAATATATATATTTTACTTTGTTATAATAATTATGAACAAAAACTGCACACAAATCCTGTTTACATCATGTTACATCATAGGTTTTATGTCATTTCAGGAATATTAGTGTAGGTTGCAGTCTGCTTTGGTCACAAGATTCCATTTACTGGATCAAGCATGTACTACAAAAACACCAAACTAAATAAAATATTTTACACAATAGTATTAACCCCTTCAAACATGCAAAGTTAAAATGATCACTTACCTCTAACTTATCAATTTTTCTGTATATTTGTCTCATTTCATCTGACTTCTGCTGGATTTGAATTAGGTTTTCATTCACTATTTGGGAGGTATCATTACGGATCTAGAGGTAATACACACAAGGATGTAAGAGACAAATAGGCATGTAATTAAAAAAAATGAGATACAGTGCATTCATGATCTTTTATATTGTGTCTTAGCCTGACTTCGCTTACCATATCCAGCATTCCAACAAACTCATCTACTCTGGTCAGCATTTCTTCCAAGCTCTTCTCCAAGCAAAGGATCTAGAGGGGAAATCATTAAAAGAAAATGTTACAGACACAGAAGCAAAACTACTGACTAAACGTCAAATGAAGTGAGCCGGCCTAAGACTTGTGTGCACTTTAAATTCAGTCCCACACACCAGTGTGAGCTGGAATTCAAAAACATGTCTTTAAATTGTGTCAGCTGGGACCGCAGGGCCAAAACACAGGGGCCTTTGTCTTCCTACAGAGCCAGCTAGCTAACTGAGCTAACTCTTTATACATTGCCTGGTATCACGCATATTCAGTTAACGTCAACTCGGGAGTGACAGCAACCTGATCAGTCAGCCATCATAAGTTAAGCTTAAGAAAACGCAGCGAAACCCTCCACAGCCACAGAAGGCATTTCACAACGGACTTCACAGACTGAGTAGTAAACTGGACTTTATAGACTACCTCTATAAAAGCGTGTTTTGTTTCTAAAATACCTAAAGTTATTTTTACGTTGTTTAAACATTTGATGAATGGTGAAAAATGACTTGTTTAGTACTCGAAAATACAAACTTTAGGACTTGACTTCACAGCTTAGACTTGACACTTGCAGAAACAAAGACTTTGGCCCACTTCTGCCATATAATAACGTTTGGCGCTGTCATAGCGAAACCGACGATGACCAGGGATGGCAAACCAATCATGTCACGCCCTAAGTGGTCGCTTAGCAACCACTTTACTTGGCCAACCGGTCAAAAACCGCATTGCTTGTTAGTTGAGGCGATTTCAGCCAAGTACATTACAGTGATACAAGTGTGTGCTACGCTACAGCTACTTAATAAACAAAGAGCTAACGTTAACTACTAGCTAGTTAGTACGTACAGTGCTTTACGTGACGTGGTGGCGCTCTCGTGTAAATAAGCACAAACCTCTTCTCCGGCTGTCGCCCTGATGTAGGAGGAGTAGCTGAGGGCGGTGTGTCTCAGGACTTCGTCGTCCTGCTCCGGAAAGTGCTGGTCGGTCGTCCCGGGCTGTACCTCTTCGTTGAGGCTCGGGCTTCGAGTGATAACGTTAGCCGCTGCGCCGAAGCTGGGGCTCTGCGACACGCTACCGCTGCTGAGGATTTCGCTTACCATGGACAAACTGCTCGCGCTTTGGGAAACGATGCCGCTGTCCCTGCTTATCTCAGCGCTGGACTCCTCCAGGGGAGACAGAAGGCCCACTCTGTCTGCTCGATGATGGTCCATGTCGCCTGTCTTTCTGATCTACTGCCGTGTTTTGGCCTGTCAACTGACTGGATCACGTGGGTTGTGCAGCCGATGGTGGCTCACAAGGGTCAGAACAGTGTAAATCACAATAAAGCGTTTAAAACGTGACCCCTTCACTTTTTAGCCCACTTCACTATATTGAAAATATTCAGTACATGTATAATTGAAGTCTAAGCGAAACAAAATACATATTTCCAAATCCTAAATAAAACACTGGAATATAATACAGATATACATCAAGTCATATACATCTTCAACTAGAATGCATCCTCAAAAATTGTCTTGAAGCAAAGCAAATTGATGGACAAAATGTCTAATAACTGACTAACAATCTGCAATCACATACCTTTTGAAACAGGAAAGGCACACCATTAAGGTGATGTGTCAGATTGTTTTGCAAAAGTATGATAAAAAATATTGGCTTATTTTTCAATCAAAATTAATTTACAACTCAATTATAAAATGCAGATTGCCTGTATCATACGTTTCATGACACACCATGTCCTTGAAATCTTGGCCAGCAGATGGCAGCCAGAATCACAGCATGACGATGGACTTCAGTGGTCAGCACAGAGCTGGGGCAAAGGGCATGAACTGTGGCATCTGTTTAAAATGTTTATCACACTTTTCAACATACAAAATATCCGTTAGAATGTCACATCAGTTTATTTGGAGAGAAGATTCAGCAACAAAGTCCCCTGAATATAAAATATATACACTTGGTCATAAAAAGGTAAAATAATCACATGGGTGGCTTAAGTGATTTCTTGCCCATCAAATTTTGTATTGTCTTATTTTAGATGTTTAATATATTCTTTAAGAAGATCGTCAGCTTTTTCAGTCTACACTTGGATCTCAAAACTGCCTGCTGAGTATCTGTGTCACATGTGAGGAAAATAGTTCTTTCACACATTAGAACTAAAACAATTTCAAATTACAAGGACCTACTGCATATAGCCTACATGTCTTCAGTTCATATGAACTTAATTCATATGCAGGTTGCCCATGATTGAACGTCACCGTTAAAAGGCAGTGAAGGCAAAAAACTGATTGTGTGACATCCCGGATTTTGGGTCTGCCAATGTACTCAAATCTGCAGACTGGTGGTGCAGAGTAAAGCCAAGGCAGAACAGTTGGGTGTCAATGATCTATTAGCTGTTTGAACAGAGTGGCATCTTGAGTAAACACAGAGGACAAACATTCATTATCAGAGAGGTGAAAGGAGTTTGCTGCTGCTGGAGGGCCTCTGACCCAGGACACAGCTGCATTCCTGCTGGGTGTCCATGTTGAATCTATCAGCAGAAGATGATAAAGACCTGTTGTGTCTGAGAAAAAAAAAAAAAAGAATTCAACCTTCAGCTATTCCATCTTCACTATGTGATGTCTACAGCAAGTTATGTCATGATGAATCTTGCCCCATGTGTCCTAACCACTTCACCTCAACCTGACTACTGCCTCCAACAGGCATGGACTTGTTGCATTAAACTGCAGATTTACTTGACTGGAGTTCGAGAGAAGTATCTCAAGATCTCACATTTTCATTGTTCGGCCAATTTCTTTTCAATTAAACCTGCATCTGCAGTATGTTTAGCAGACAAATCTTTATTTGGCTACTAAAGTTTGGTGAAACAAATTAAATTATAGATCATTTATGAACCCACAACTAAGCTTCTATGTGATGAAATTGAGGATATAATTAGGTCAGTGTAGGACAAATTGAATCATATAATTTTACTCGTGTCGTTTCTTTCTTTACAAGTCATTATATATCACTGACTATTTTCAGTCCTAAAATAATATTTTAAAGAGAACAGTTTTGCCCATTAGTGCTAAATAAGAAAAAAACTAGCCGTAGCATTTTTAAAGGCTATGAAGTTGTTGTATTTCTAAAATAAAACTATTATACACATCCTCATAAGTTCAATAGTAGTGGCTATTTAAATGAGAGCATAACAGATACAATTAAACAAATAAGGAACCAGCTACTTTTCAATGACAATAAAAAGTGTAACTACTGAACCAAACATCACATTTCTAGTTTGCAAAATTGTGAGACTTAATAATTTATTGGAACAGATACAAGGATTTGATCACAATCATCAATGCATAAAATAACTATAAAAAAAAAAAATCATACTCTACACAGCATTTATCAGAATATAAGAAATATAGATTTACTCTTTAAAAACATCCATAAGCAACCCAAAATTGGTCCCAGTAATAAGAATGAAAAGAATCTTAATAAAAGTGGTCACTAACAAAAGATGTTAGGCTGTTGGCACATTCAGAACTCTAGGGTACAGTGGACACGCCTAAAAACAGTTATTTGTTTTGATGCTTTTTACATACAAACGTACAAATCTTTTCATGTAGACAAAGACAACTTTAAAAATTCAGGAAATATATACAATACATCTTCCTTGTTTCCTGGTTTGTAACTTCCTATAATCAATTATCTTGTAAAAACAAACAGAAGTTACAAAATTTGTATCCGACACAATCATGCTCATATTTACCGTCCCGGGGTTCCAGTTTTAGTCTCTTGAGCATTTGGGATGTTTTGGTCTCTCTCTCGCTCTTTCTCTCTCTCTCTGTGTGTGTGTGTGTGTGTGTGTTTGTTTTTAAGTATTATAGGGTAATGACAGTGCCGTCCTCCTCCACCCCTCCCCTGGGCAGTGCAAGACTGTGTCGTGGGTCTGTTTTCATGGAGCTGAGGATTTTGTGCAGGCTGCCGTTGCTGTGGCGGAGGGCTGGGTTGCTGCTGTGATGCGGAGGCTGTACGTGGTGATGGCGTTGCTGGGACTGTTGGTGCGGGTTGTGCTGAAGGTTCAGGTCTCTGTGGAGCTGATAGCTGAGGCCGCTGTGTTGGTGGTGGTGGTGGTGGTGCGACCCTCCGTTGAGGCTCGGCTGGGAGTGGAAGGAGGCAGTGGAGACCACCGATAAAGGACGTGTGGGTGGGCTTGGAGGTGCCACCGGGCCCGAAGCCGTTGTTGGCGTCTGCTGTTGTTTGCGAGACGCATTGGACGCCAGGGATGCGTTAGACCTCTGAGACGGCCGCTTGAGGCTGCTCTCAATGACGATATCCGTCTCTTCGTCACTCTCCAGGTCGTCTTGGTACCCATGTGCTCCAGAAGACATCACCCCCACTGAGGCCACTGACAAACTCGGGTAACCAGTCGACCCGCTGCTGTCTGAGGACTGGCCTGAGCTCCCCGAGATCCTGCTGCTGCGGACCACATTATTGCGCTGGTTCACCGGCTTGACTGTCACAATCAGGTTGTGGCTGTTGGCGATCATCATATCCGTTACCTGATCTAAGGACTTTCCACTCACTTCAATGCCGTTCACCTCCAGCACCTCATCATTAACTGCCAGCAGCCCGGTGCTCTCTGCCAACCCTCCAGGCACCAGCCGTGATATGAAGATGCCGGGGACTTTCTCGAGCCCGTGTGGGGTGACCCGCACGCTGGTTCCGTCTCGGATGTAAAAGCCCAGGGGTTTGTCCGAGCCGTGACGATACAGTCGGACACGACGGTGAGATTCAGGTAGGATGTCCACATCGATGATGGACGAGACGGGCCGGAAGTCCTGGGGCATGCCGATGCGAATGTGTGGTCTCTTGCGGTTGACGTCATTATTGCGCAGCGCGACCACCGCCTTCTTCTTGCGAGTTATTGTGTTGGTGCCAAAGTTTGCATAGTCGGCCTCTTCTGCAAAGAGATAAACGGAGACAGAGAAACAAAGTGTTAGAAAATGTGATGTTTAGTGCTCAGATTTCATTACTGTTAATGTGCAGGCAACAAAGGTTGAACCTTTGACTTTGTACCCAAATGTTAAAAATGCAACAGGGTAAAAGGAAAGTCTAAAATACCCAAAAAGCCACAGAAAAGAATGAGAGAGGAGGATTTGGAAAGTTAAAATGAACTGACAACAGAAAATGTTTCCATCCTGGAACTTCAAAACCTGTACATGAACACTCCAGTCTTTGCCTGCATCTTTAAATCAAACCACCTGCCTTACAAACTCAACAACCTTTTTTAAAACTATGCGCACATGTGCTTGAAAGCAATTTCCCTGCAACAGACCTGCTAATCATTTATACAGATTTGATTCCACATGTGGCATAACACAGTTATCACTGAAGCCATAAACAAGGCCCGAGAGCACGCTGGTTTACTCTACAACGGAATTAAGTATGAAACCAGCGTTTCTACAATGAGCCAAACCTACAAATGAAAAATTACGTGATCATATCAACTGGATTCACACACTACTAATACGGAGACTCACTCTCTCTCTCTGTGTGCTTGTTCATGTAAAATGCTGAGTGTGCAGAACATTCCTGCCTGTGCTGACAGAGGTGAACCACCCTTCTCCTACCAGATAGCAGCTGTAGGGATTCTCAGTGTGCATTTCTGCAGCCAGATACAGAGGCACATGCATGTACTATCCCCAGTAAAAACATGGAACTCAAAAAGATATATATAGTAAAAATAAAAAAACTCATTGTGCTTTAATTACAGTTAAAACGTCTACCACTAGCTGATCTAGCAACAGGGCGAAAAGGATATAATACATTGTGGTAAGAACAAGCTGCGAGGGAAGATCAGTGTGGTAATACCTGTTGAAGCATGATGTTTCCAACCACAGATGTAGAGCAATCAATAAAACAAAAAACCCTCAGGACTAGATCACCCTCCCAATGAGAGACTTGCTTCTTTAGAACATAGCTGCTGCAAAACATGCTAATATATTGTCTTAGATAAAACAAAATAAAGGAAGGAGGATTGAGGCTTTGCAAGGACGGAAAGAAAAATATACTCTGGGGTGTCGCACTTCAGAAAAAATGCCTAAATGCATTCATTGAGTTGTGGTTCTGACAAAGACACTGTTTCATAGTGATAAATACAGAGTGTGCTTCATGATGAAAAAAAACCTAACAAAAACAAACTTGATATCTCTCTAATCTTCCATTCTCAGGCAGACAGGAAATCTGGACACAGCAATGCCTGATGTGACAGGAAGTGAGGGTTTCCAGACGGGAGCATCAGCAACCTTCACTTCCAAAGCAACGGCAACGAGTCATCGTTTCCCTACTGTTTGGGACACCTGCTTTATAAAAATGGTTGTGGGTGAGCAGCACACTGTAATTTTTGGCCCCATCATCATAGTACAATGTGGAAGTTGAGAACACAAACAAATGCGGAGTCTCTCCGAGCAGAGCCAGCTGGCCAGTCCACCCTCCAGCCTCAGAGGAGTGTGGACGTCTGCCATACAACTCCCTATGCAATGCTGACTCATCATGAATATATGTTTACCTCCTCCTCTTGCTCCACCTGAGCAGAATGTTGACTAAGTGCAGCATGTTTTACTACAGCTTCAGAAATGAAGGGTCTGGAAGGAAATTGTGTGAAGTTATGTGTAAGCCCTCACTGTCAGGAGAGAAAAAAAAGAAGCCGCTTTTGTGTGTGTCAGCAGCGACACCGACCACAGTACACATTGGGAATTGGTGATGACTAGAAGGGAAAAATAAGAATGATAAATGAGTGTTAGTGAAACAAGACTGATGTCTCTTGGCGCAGCATGAAATAATGTTGTCAAGTGCTCACAGACTCGAGCCAAACTGCTGTGCCAAAAGTGTGTTATACCAGATAAAGAAATAGGCTGGAAAATGCCTCTTATCAACTTTTGCTGTTTGAAAATAAGTCTTAAAATATGCCATTTTGTAGCAAAAACTACTGAATATCATCAAACTTAAAAGTTCAATGTATTCTTAGTTTTCTGTGCAAGTTGTGGCAGAAGCTGATTTGATTGAATCCAGACAAGGCATTTGCTACAGGGCTGGAATTTTTGCCACAAGTGCAAGTCTCTCTGATGGGAACCATGTTAGAGGGGATTGCTGCAGAGTTTCATTACAGGTCTATGGTGTAACACCCTCCTCCTTCCACACCCTCGCCTCAGTCTGAAACCAACGGCACACCACACCACATCACCAGTGTATTTAGTCGGGAAGATGATCTTTCGGTCAAAAATCCTGTGTGTACAACTATAATTATGATTTCTATTTGTAATGTTTCACAGCTGTTCTGCAAAATCCCATAAGAAGCCCACGTTGGCGTAATTTGTTTAAAAGAAACCTACAAATACAAAAGACATGGGGAGTGTTTCACATGTCCTAGGGCAATAGCTGAAGAGGGAAGATTGAAGTTAAGCCGAACAGGAGTTAAATCTGGGTTTGGGACACCTTGTGCTGATTACATTGATCAAAATTCTCTGGAAGCACAACATTTAAAAAAAGGGTCTATGTCTAAATTCCGTCTCACATTCAGCAAACCCTGAAGTCATTTTATGTTTCAAGAAAGCAGAAATACTACACGTATAACCCTTTAAGTGCACTAGAGCTGAAACATCTAGTCAATTCATTGAAACAGAAAATTAGTCCGTAATCGTTTTACCTCTTTTCAATTATTAACACCACACATTCTCTGGCTCCAGCTTCTTAAATATGATAATTAGATGCTTTGCTTTGTCTCGTCTTTAATGGCAGTAAATTTGATCTTTTTTGTGTTTGGACTGGACAAAACAAGCAATCTGAAAACGTCACCTTGGACTCTGGGAAATTGATTAGCATTTCTCAATCAGTAGATTTATTGACGATAAAAAAAAAAAGTGTTGCGGCCCGTAAGTGCACTACGCCTTCCATCACAAGCACAGCTGACACTACAGCATATTCCCCTGGTATGTAAAACCACTGGAGCATCATAGGATAACATTATTTGGAGAAGCCAAACTAATTAAAATGTCGAGTCATAGAACCAGACTGTGGCAGCAAAACCCTGTCTGTCTGCCTGGGGTATTATATTCAGTGCGGTGCGTTCATCAAACTGAAATGGGTTTTTCCATTGTAAAGTTAAACTTTATGTTCTCTGCTATTGAGAGAGAGAAAAAAAAAAACAGTAGAAATTGTGTGTATGTTTTATGATAAACCTGTGCTGTAAAGTTTTAACCAAATGTGATTGCAGTCTAGTATAATGGAAGAAAATTACTCTTTAAATTACAGATCCCAAAGAACTTTTCTACACTAGTCCATCCTCATAAAAAGATGACCAACTACTTCAAAGAAGCTAAGTAATTATGAACTATCAGATGTCACAGCTTTCTAGTTCTTACTCAATACTGTTGGACACAGACACAGACACACAGACACACACAGAGCTAAACTAAGCGAGCGCGTTCCAACCGATCACACAAAGGTTATCGTAACAACTCCTGACAAACCTAATCCCTGCTACACTGAAGCATGATGGGTAAGCCAATGTGAACCAGTTAATCAAAGACTGTCGGGTCACTGCCAGGCATTTGCAGACTAAACAGCACCTCAGATCAAAGCCTATTAGAAAAGCTTAGTGTTTCAATTAGCCCTTACTCAATATTTCCACAATGTTATTTACTATCAAATGTAATTTACTGATCAGGGTATTGGATATAAAAAGACAGATTTAGGGTATACACAATCTAATAACACACAGAGCATGCATGTACATACCAGCTGTTTGCATTTACCCTAAACTTCAGTTTGTGCCAAACTAAAGGTCAGGGAATTCCACTAGAAATACAGCTAATAGTGAGGCTAAATGCTGACAGGGATGGAAAAATCATTTATTCACTTAAATAACATCTGTGGTAAAGAGTATCAGTATGGGTAATATGAGAGCTCCAATACCGCTTGGTGGATAAAGAAAGACGGTCAGAAATTGACAGTGGGATTTCTACATTGCCATGTTTTCCAGCATTAAACACCTAGAATTTGTCTTGCAATACTGGCATGAAAAGGTGTTTTGTTTAGGAAGACTGAAGCTAAAACTCTGTGATGCCAGACAACACCACCTAACTCCAACCCCACAACCCACACAGGGTCGGGGGAAAGAGGTCAGAGAGAGGTGGAAAGATGGCTTCTGGTTGACTTCTTCATTCTGCTCTACGTGTGTGGCTTTGTACATGAGTCTGCATGTGTGTGCGTGCATGACACTCAAGGAATGCGGTGGTAAATGTAGTCGGAGATATCCCCAAACAGGTTGAAGACTCGCATAACTTCTGTAGACAGGCGTGGGCTGCTGTGAAGAAAAGCAACTGCCTATTTCAAGCGTGCCATTATACTCAAAGTAATGTGATCCATTACTGACATATCGCAAAAAAAAATTCACAGCCATACACAGTGCTAACTTGAATGAAAACTGAGAACTACCGGAAAATCATGGAAATGAATCCTGAAATACATGTGTTTTGTTGTGATATTGCTGCACTGGAGAGGGGAAAAACAGACCAATTAGAAGCCAGCTAACTAGTTTGTATCTGGTTCTCAGTTGCTATTGAAAGCCCCATGCTGTTCTTGTGCTTACAAAAAGGAAAACTAGTCTTTGTTCCACTGAGCCCACCTCTAGTTAACCAAAGCTGTGAAGAGAAGGCCCTTTAAAGTCCTACTGCTTTTCCACCATCTCCTATAAAAGACAGGAATCTAGGAGTTTTATGATCAACCATTAGGGCCTCTCTGCACACTTGTTCCTGGCAGGTCTTCTAACGTTCACTACTTACTCTACACAACTGGAAACGGAGACTGAAGAGACGATGGAAACGAACCAAAACACACTTCCATTTTATCAAAAGTGTTTCAAATCCTTCTCGGGCTTTGGTTTGCTGTGCGTGTGACGAAATGTGAGTAATACACAAATGGTATGAGGAAATAGTGTTTGTGTACATTGCTCTGTAAGCATTGACGTGAAGAGGCGGATTGTTACAAACGCGAACTCAATATGCGACACCACAGCCACAACACGACTGGTATGCTTTTAGTTCCCCTCAGCGGTACCACAATCATTAACCTGAAGTTCAGACTAATAATGTTTGAAGAGGTGTTTGGGGCCGGCTTCATGTGTGATATTTCACACTGGACTTTGTGAAAGTTGGCTCGCTATGTTAAGTACTTCTGGTATACCTGTGTTGGCAGAGAGAACGTTGCGAGTGCAGAAAAAAACTAAACTAACGGATGGAACCAGAGCCAGATTTTCTAAAGAAGTTTTCAGGATTTTTCAGAGTTGAGTGTACAGTGCTAGCATGTGTGAATGCACAGTGCCTGCGTGTTATGTCACATGAACACGTTTGAACACTGTATGAATGGAAATCTTTGTCCTTGGTGGGCAGTAAATGGAGGAACATACTTGTCCATCTTTATAAAAAGCTCCAATCTTCAGCTATGGTTGGCTGAGTCATTGTCAAAGCAGCTGTTAGAAAATGAAATACAAATATGAATTGGTTTTGCTTCTACTCAGGAACAATATTGTTTATAAGACGATTCACTCTTAAATTTTTCTGACTTCAAAACATAACTTCATCAGCCTGGTTATTATGTGCATGTGAGAACTGGGGTAGAGGCGACAACATCAACACCCTGCTAACAGCTTTAGTGGCGGCCCCTCAGGGGTGTGAATCTTTGGTAATGGCACTTCTACCCAGTGATATGACCCAGACGCTAGCAAGCAACCGAGGTACTTACAAACACACAATCCTTTCAGACGGCTCCAAAGAAGCAATAAAGCCAACTACTGTAACACCAGATCATGCAAAGAGCACGTTGAGATATAAGAAGAAGTACATGCTAGATTTAGCTTCTTGAGCACATATCACCATATTGACAATGTCCACTGAAAACCACCTATCTCCAAATTTGGTAATTTAGATTTAAACTTTTAAAAAAAAGAAGGAACAATTCAACATTTTGAGAACAACGCTTATTAGCTTTCTTGCCAGGAGCTAGATGAGAAGATTGACACCTCTGTCATGTCTGTACGGTACATGTCAAATTACAGCCAGTAGCTAGTTAGATTAGCATAAAGACTAATAAGAATAGGAAAAATCAGTTAGCCTGGTAGTAACAAAATCCTACTAATCCTACAATAGTAATTAACACAGTCGTTTGTTTAAATCGGTGGCATCGGTACAAAAAAACTAAAGTGTAAAAATCAAAAGTTGCCGTTTTACAACTGCAGATTAAACAAAACGAGATATAGTGTGTTAATTGTTTAGCTTTAGAGGTGCTGGTAGGTTGATTTTGTTACCTATGGAGAGAGCCAAGCTAGCCATTATAACCGTTTATGTTAAGCTAAGCTAAGCTAAGCTAAGCGAACTGCCTGCTGGTTGTAGCTATGTATTTACTGGGCAGACGTGAGAGCGATAGCAATATTCTCATCCAAGTGTTGGCAAGAAAGGAGGAGAAGATTCACAGTTTCACAGGACAGCTATGACATATAATCATCAGTTCAGTACTGTATGCCAAAACCACAGCCTGCGACCTATGGCCTGTTGCTCCGTCTACAGCATATTCAGCTACAGTCCATCTATGCAAGTGACATTCCTGCACCCTAACTCCCATCATGGTTTTCAGCCAAGTGTGACAAAGTGCTTAGTGACAGGAGAGACCATAATCACTGGAGAGAGGGCAAGAAGAGGCACACAGAGAGAATAGTGAATAGTGTGAGACCCTACTGCCTTTTGCATTAGGTCACTGGATGCTGCAGCAGTGGGCTTCATTTCTGGGCTCCACAGACAGACAGACAGACAGACACACACACACACACACACACACACACACACACACACACACACACACAGCTGGAAGCTCATCACTTTCAAACCCACCATGAATATAACAAAGTAGAACGGGGTGAAACGACACATGACAGAGCACAGCCATGCAGGAAAACGAGACAGCCCGGTGCAATGCAGTACAGCAAGCGTATGTGTTCACTGAAACATTTTTTCCTTTAGCCACATTTGCATTTTGTGTCCTGTTTGCATTAGAAAAGATGTGGTTTAATGAAATGCAGAGAGCTTTGTATTGCGTTCTCCTCATAGCGTGGGGGTCAGAAATAGCTGGTTTTCATGAGTCTTCAGTGGTTTCATGCAACACATCCAAATACAGAAAAATGAGCTGAGAAACTAAATGCCTACATTCCTCTCCTGTGTAAATATGCTGCAACAAATATTAAAACAGGCATTGTATCCTTTAATGTTTGAGTTGCCTGGTCAAGTTTTCACCTTTGTCAATGTAAAATGTTTGTGAAGCCCGTTCCAATGGGACGTACACATGTAAATGTAAGGAATGAACCAAAACAATCAGTATTCTTGGACGTCTCGTCTCTTACCTATTGGAAAGGGCTGGGAAGTCTATCTGTGTGTTTAGGGGCTGGCTGCTGCCAAGACGTTCAGCTAACACTAACATGGAAAAAGAATCTAGATATAATAAAGAAGACCCTTTTTTTTTTTTTAAACATGCAAACATATTTCACATTCTTGAAGGGGTGGTTGAGGCAGGGCCTGGATGGAAATTTAGGGAAGCTTGATAAACCTACGTGGTTATGTTCGACAGCAGCACTGAAGGTTTCGGTAGGAACTTACTTACCTTTTCTGTGCATGCCGTGTTATGCTAGGTTATGAACGAAAGTAACTGAGTACATTTACTCAAGTACTGCACTTGAGTACAATTTTGAGATACTTGTACTTCTACTTTATAGTCCACTACATTCCAAGGAAAATATTGTACTTTTTACTTCACTACATATATCTGACTGTTATAAGTAACCTTACAAAGTAACAATTCAGTTTATAAAATATAATGCATTGTTATAGAATAAACATGTCAATGTTATATAAAATAGGTAATGTATCTTTGCATTGAAAACATTAAAATGCTTACAAGTTAAATTACTTATATAATCTTATATAATAATCAAATAAAAAAATTGAAAAATAGAACAGTTTTGATATATTCATTTAGCTAGTTATGCTTACTTAGTCTTACTTTAATACATTTATGAATGCAGCACTTTTACCTGTAATAGAGTATTTTTCACATTGTGGTAATACTATTTTGACTTATGTAAAATAATCTGAATACCTGTTCCACCAGTGCATACGGGAGAGTTCACACACTAGGGTGCACATACACACAAGCATGACCGCCATCACTTTTATGTCACCTCCATTAATCTGCTCCTTTCAAAAAGATATGGTAGCAAGAAAAGTCTGGAATGTCATGTTAACTTATTAACAGACTTCAACGAATGTTTGCATTTGCATTGCTTTATGCTTCACATTGATACAAAGAAAAAAAACAAAAAAACAAAGAGCCTGAGATTAGAAAAATCGAACAAGAATCCGGTGAGCCTCAGGTGAAATGGTCTGCAAGAGAATAAAAACAACCTGGCTGATGAAACAAGACAAGACTCTAAAAGCTTTTGCATGCATATATGTGCTGCGTAGCACTTTGCAAGCACCCCCTCCATTCCTGCACTCCTTTCACTAGTAGTTACCGCGGCACACAGGGGCCGGGCTGCACATCTGGGAGAGGTTAAATGGAGCTGCCTTGTCTGCTCCATTCTGGCTCGGCCTGTATGGTGGGGTAGGGAGCCACAGGTTTAAGATTCACTGAAGGTGATCACCCACCCCCATCACACACACACACACACACACACCACCAGCAACTTTATTAATATACTTTCAGATGTTGGGCCAAATCACAAGAACAGTCGTTAAGAGAAGAGTACTTAAAGAGAAAGGAATGGGAGAGTGCATGTGCGGACATAGGGAGATTAACCTGTTTGTGTGTGTGTGTGTGGGGGGGGGGGCTGCCATATAGCAGAGGAGGGGAGGGAGGAACATCAAAGAGGGAGGAAGAGGACAGCGACGGAGTAGACAGGTCTTGCATTCCTTCGACCTTTCAGAAGGAACAATATCCATCAAGACTTCACCCCCTCCTTCAAGAAAAAAAAGTGCTGTTGGGGGTTCACTAACCTTCCTGCCTCCTTGTTCCTTCCTTCTCTTTTATATAACTAACTAGTGCTTCTGGTTTTAATCCAGCTGCCTCGCTCTTCTGATCATATGCATGTTTTCCAACCAAGAAAACACATGCTGTTGATTTAAGCTCTACAAAGTATCCACTGCCATCTGGCCCGCAGGTACCCGGGCTGCCTTCACTGCCTTACTAACCCATGTGAAGATATAAATACACGTCACTGTGGAACACACAGTTAACGGAAATCTTGAAACCTTTTTACTTAAGAAAAGATATAATGAGCTGTAAGCAGTGGACAGAATATTCACTTCAAAAGAGAACAATGACGAGACAGACTCAAGTGTAAACAATAAAATGCACTTACGTCCAGCAAGCATATGACAAATAATAAGACTTTATTTTATGGGCATTTTGGCAAAGAAGGGATCAGGGGAAATAGATTCTGGCAGTGCTCTGGTGACACAAGTCACAGCAGCAGACTTGGACTTGTGTCCTTGCCACCTGTCTGGCCTTCTGCTTGTGTGAGAGTCCACGTGAGTGATTAAGAGGGTGGGTGTACGAGAGGACTCTAAACAATGGGGAAACACAGGGCATAATTTCAGGATATCCAATCTTTCTTTCAATATCCCTCTTCTCTTATACTCAGCCAATACTCCACTACAAGCAAGACACTCAAAATAAATACTATGATTAACGTAAGTAATTAAAGCAAATTTAGTGGTTGCTGCGGAGGAGTGGGTAGACCCATTTACATTATTGTATAGACCAACTGAACTGAACTAAACCACTGAGGCTTGCAAGAACGTGTATAAACCAAATATAGGAGCTCACATTTAAATTCAATCTGTAGTGGTAATAAACTTAAACAAACTTTTGGGGGGGGGGGGGGGGGGGGGGGGGG
>JAVQJD010045193.1:0-35796 GCA_036023655.1 Nannoperca australis
ATAGATAGATAGATAGATAGATAGATAGATAGATAGATAGATAGATAGATAGATAGATAGATAGATAGATAGATAGATAGATAGATAGCATTTATATTAAAAACGTTTTTGACCCATTATGGCTGGTTTCTCAACATCATATATTACAAAACACAAAGCAGCGCTTCACAATGTAACAAAAACACCAGATGTGGTGTCAGAAACAAGAGATATGATCTCATTCAAACAACCACTTCTGCACTTCAAGAGATTTTGAACAAAATGAGTGGTGAATGTTTTAGAACACCACATGTATTGAATTGAGAGCCTTGTGCTGCACAATCCATACAACTTATTGTTGCCACTAATAGAAAGACAGAATAATATCAGTAGTAAAGGTAGGTAGTAAATGTGCCAGTGCTGTTGTAGAGAGGTTCTCACAGCTAACAAAGGAAAAGTTGTTAGTGTTCATTGGCCCGGCAGCTCTGCAGAGGCCTGAGGATAAGCCTTAAGCCAGAGCACAGCAGATAGCCAGGGGTGAGGTGAAAGCTCAGACAATACAGTTAGGCTCTGAGGCAAGCATCCTGCTGCAATGGCAGACTACACCAGAAAATGTGTCACACAGCAGTATGTTGGGTGTCACAAACAACAAGACCCTTATTCACACTGTCAGGGGAAACTTCATGGCAAGAATGAGAAACTATGGAGGGAAGAGTTGAGAGGGAAAGAGAAAGCAGAGCGAGGAATGAAAATCTCTTGAGTGGGATCTTAAGAATAGGTTAGTAAAGGTGTGATGCTGCTAGCATAAAGAATAGATCTAGATTTCTTTCTGTCCCACCCTCTGTAGGAATTGAAAGGGCTGGCCGGATAATATAATTGGTTCCAGAAGTGGTGAATGATGCAGGGAGGCACTTAAACGTACCCCAAGAAACCTGACAGTACATGCCGGAGAAAGAAAAGAAAAAAGAAAAACAAAATAAATGCAAGTTGACAGGCAAAATGGGGGACAGTTAGGCTTAGTGTTATTACCATGACAAAGAGAAAAGAGCACAGTGTCTACTCCCTGCATGGAGGGGGAAGAGGTTTAAGGACAGAGCAGCAGGAGATGAGGAAGTGGCACACTGAGCTGTGTGTGTGTCTCTGCATGCTTGTATCAGCCTGTGGGTGTGTGCGTGTGAATCCGTGCTCTCTGTCGCTCTCCGTCTCCCTCTTTCATGTGCATGTATGTAATCATACCTCTTGCAAGGCGTAGCACTTTGTCTGCTCTGATATTAATACTCCGCAACTAGGACATAACTAGGAAGGCTCGCAGAGGATTTTCTCCACTTCTAACGACAGAAATGATTAAGTGTGTTTGTTATATGCTCACACGGGGCCTAAAGTGATGTTACAGATTGAATCAGCTGCAATAGAGACAACAATCAAAGACTGATAACTCCTAAGGGGCCCTTCAGGCATGCAGGAGACTGATTACTCCTCTGCAGGGCAAGAAGTGACATCATCCTTGGCTGGAAGCTGTTAGGAAGAGGGCTAGCAGAGCACATGCTTCATATACCATCTTCACATGTCTTGCGCACACTCCAAGCATTAGCATGGAGACCGGTTGGTGTATCTTTACGCAGCTGACTTTACATCAGCCGACCACATCAAACAGCAGAGGACAGGGTTAATCTCTCCCTATGGTAATGCCCAGATGCAGCTTTTCGGTCTGCAAGCAATCCTCACTACCAGATCTAATGACATGGGAAGATGAAGCCCTCTTTTACATGTTCTCGATTCAATACCGTAATTCATTAATAAACAGCAAAAAAAAAAAAAAATGGATGAATTTCCATCAAGTGAAGAGTTTCCTTCTAAAATTAGGTTTCCGCAGAGCATAAAACATTTAACTATTTGACAAGTAACAAAACAGCTAGAGGATTCAACCTTTTGATGCATTTTTCAGGATTC
Source organism: Nannoperca australis (assembly GCA_036023655.1). Lineage (NCBI taxonomy): Eukaryota > Metazoa > Chordata > Actinopteri > Centrarchiformes > Percichthyidae > Nannoperca > Nannoperca australis. Next base: position 1,930 of record JAVQJD010045193.1, read on the forward strand.
TAGGGCTTTTGAAGGTTATGGAAATTATGAGAGCAGTCTTTTTGGAATTTCACTCAAATTCAATATCACATTAAGATAAAATATATATATGAGTGCAACTGCAGGTGGAAAAGTGGATGAGTAAAAGCATGTTCTGTTAAACATAATTTCATATATAGCTTTCAGTCCAAGAAGCTATTGAGCCACAAAATGGTCAAACATGACGACTCAAAAGTTCAGGTTCTAAGTTCATAGACACCATGCTTCTGTCTTCATAATATTATCTTCATCTTCAAGTGTATGTCTCTTGTGTTCATCAAAGATCACAATAGAATGATTTAATGTGTCTTTTCCTTTTAGAATTTGCTTGCCAGCTAAAATGAATAAGCCATTGTAAGAGTGGAAACAGTGATGCTACAGCTACATCATGTGTTTAGCCACCATTGTTTTCAGTTAAGCTAGTTAGCCACAGTACTCGATTGTTCCACTGATGTTACACACACACACACACACACACACACACACACGCACAAACCCTGGACCAATCACTGCTCTGGGCATACATGAATACGCCCATCTCAGTTCAGTTTTGTTCCAAAAAATAGTATAATGAGAGAGTGGAAACTATATTAGATGGTAAAAGATAAATAAAGAAAAAAACTAGTATTTTACACTTTACTACAATTATTTAACTAACAATAATATATATTGCAGGATTCAGTTGTATTTTTGACTTGTCTGAAAACATTTTATTAAATTTTGTCCACTTTTGGGGCTCCACAGAAAGCTCTTGGATTTTGTTTAATTAAAACCAAATTCCCAATTATAAATTTTACTTTATAATAGCAGATAGTGGTCATTTGTACAGAATGAGTTCTCCCTGGGTTATCAATTATGTTCAGTAATGTGGCACATTCTGTATGGCTAGCTTGCCCCCATCTGTTGGAGCCTTACAGACCCTCATCAAAATGTTATGTTTTTAAAATCAAAATTGCATGGTTATCCACCGGGTGTGACATAAACAGACGGGTAATTCATTCTGTCAATTTCTGGACCCAATTATCTGATTAGGCATTATGTTTTCTTGCCTGACTATGCAAGTGTGCTATAGAATCAACCCAGCAACATGTGTTATTTTCACTCGCTGGCACTGATATTTTGTACTTGTTTGGATTTTCCTGCACTGGGAATTAGCAGAAACAGCAGGTTCTTCTACACCACATTGCCCCAGACAGGCAGGTTATGTTTTCCTAACCTCTTGTTTTTAAGCACCATACAGTGTGACAAAATTCAGCTCTTCAGCTTTAGATATCCACAGTAAGTGATCCGCAGAAAGTAAGTGAGTAAAGCAGCAGCACGGCGCCACAGTTTTACAACAATGCTGCCCAGTTTTACTTTTTGTGATTGACCTATCAATATGAATTTAATTTTATACAATAAACTGAGCACCTAGGGCTTTTTCTGTCCTGATTATGCAGTAGACGCCATGTGTTACCACACATCTGTTATTAAAATTATGTTACAGTGAAAAAGACATGGTGACAACATGCAGCGATATGGATTTTTACATAGGGTCTGCACTCATAGCAGTTAAATAGACTACCACAGCTGTGTTAACAAGAGACCTGACACTAACATCAGTCAATTGGACAGTGTTGTTGTGTTTTACTGATGATGTACCAGCTCCTTGTGGCCTTTGTATACCACTTGACTTGCTAAACGATGTAAAGTGGCGTTGTGCACATCGCTGTTGAGCATCCCAACACAGTTTACAGCGCTGACTGTTTTAATTCTAAGTGCCCAAATGTTCATCCAAACACAGGATGATGGGAGGGACAAACTAGAGAGTGTTAACTGACAAATGCGTTGTGTCATTATCAGCATGACATGTAACGCAGCAGTGGCACAGTGCAGTGTGAATTATACAGCAGCAAGCCATTTCAGAACGTAAGCAGGGCAGGGATTATGGCGTGGAGTCCTGAGTCACCTGAAACATGAGTGTCAAAAGATATATCAATCACAATTTTTGTGTTTTTGTTACCACTGTTAAAAACTCAGAGTTGTTTTTAACTCTCTGGTTTATAATTACATCAATCATGCAAAAATGATTGACGTAACCTTTCAGTTTTGTGGAAATATTCATATTTTTATGGGTAACATGCTAGCATCGGTGTCAGGACTATGAACAAATTAACAACTACACTAACAAAATATTGAAATATTTTTAACTTAACACTTAGCAACTTGAAATAAAATAAAAATAAACATATTTTGGGTATGGCTATTTTTAATAAATAATAAATATTTAAAGCAGATGTGGGTATTAAGGCAATTGTTGATTTTACCCAATAAAGAAACAATTTTTATAATTTACAATACAGCTTTTAAGACCAATAATATATCCAAACTCTGATATCATAATTTCAATTAAATTTGTCCACTCAGTATAACGCAATACAATTCAACAGCAACATAAAGTTAAATCAAGAACTCTCTAAAACTGAACATTATAACATTCATGATGGTATGATATATTGAAGGGCTGTTGTGTTAGACTGCATTAGCTCGGTGGAACAACTAAACTCAACTCAGTGTATATTTACAGAATTATGTACACAAGATGTTGTGCAGTGTGACAAAGTTTAGCAATTGTCTTTATTGTCAGTAATTTCTGTGAGCGTATATATACAGTACGTCACTGGTCACATTTGCATATGGCCATGTACATTTTTATTAAATCTAAGTACAACTGCTAATAATACCACAGCTATATTTCTACTGAGTAACGCAGTAAAAGCTACAGTAGATATATTAGTATAATATTCAGAGGCTTTAGACTGAAAATGTCTGTCTTAAGGGCTTGAAGTGTTTAATAGTTTTACCTGTGAGAGAACAAAAGGTCACGTTGTCTATTTTTGGAAGGTTTTATTTATAATATTAATGTTAACTAGAACACAAGAGAAGCAGGCACAGAAGAAGAAAAAAATTAAAATAGTCGTCTCATCTTTTTTTGTTCTTTCTTTCTCATCAAGCAAAGGTTAACCTTCATCTGTGGCTAAAAGGAGGTTACAGCAGAAACATGCACCATCACTGATTATTAAAGAAAAGACAATTAGATTTATAACGTAGCTAGAAAATTAGAAACCTTAAAAATTTGACATGAAAAAAAAAGTCTGACATTTCTTTGGCTTCCCTGTCCGTTTGCATTAAGTGTGATCTGTGCTTTGTGCCTAACTTTGAACACAAGTAGAGAAGCAGCTTGTAACCCTGAGTGACATGGAGCAGTGTCACTGTAGCCTATATGAAGGAAGTATAAAATCTCAGATCTCACTTGTGAAAGCTTTCCTAAATTTAGGTCTAGCGGCCATCCTTCACCCTGTAATCAATTTGAAATAGTCAAGCACATCCAACCCTCTGACCGACACCTGAATGGTAAACGCTTCTTGCCTGCAATTTGAGACAGGCTGAGAAAAAGATTTCACTTGTTTGCCAACTTTTTTTTGCCACTTTGCACCCACATGACAACAGTGTAAAAACAGAGACAGCATTAGTAGCAGCACTGCTCGTATTTCTAAAACACACAAATTAATGCTTAACACTGCACCCACCACTTATCAAGTAATATTCTTTACACTCCTTTAGCTAGCTGTTAAATTGAATCAGCATGACTGTACATTTCTGACCATGAAGAGGAATGATTTTTTTATTTTATTTCCCCTCCTGAGAAGAATAAGCGCTCTCTCTGCATGCTAGGTTTCTCTGTATTGTTGCCAATGAATGGGCTTTCCATGGAGTCCAAGGTTTCTTGTATTTGATTCTTGGGCATTGTGACAAATACATATATATAGGAGGTGAAAAATGGAAAAAATGCATACATGTCAGACCCTTCGGATCACGTAACAAAAGAATGTAGGTGTTTTCACATTTAAAGCCTTATTATTGAACCATAAGTGTAGTGCTGCTGCTGCAAAGAGAGAGATCATAACATGTAACTCATATCATTTACATACAGTATTATTCCCTTAAACATTTATACCTATACTATACATTTTACTAGGAATTCTGTTTTGTTGCTGCTTTTCATGAACTATATATATATGTATCTTTTATATAGAGAAAACATAAATAAAGAGAGTTACGTGCCATATCATCTCTTCTGCAAGTCCTCACTTCATTTTTAAACAGTTACACACATTCAAACCTGTACAACCACAGTCAACTACACTGTGTAGTACTACTGTACTGCTGCATGTTTGCCTTATTTCACTGTTTTTTTTAATCGGGTTTAGAATACACTTATAAATTATACCCCATTTTTATCCATTTTGTGTATATAATAAAGTGCTTATTTATTGCCAATCATAGAAGTTGCAAAAGAATAATAGAAATGATTCGTATTAATGTGTTGTCGATTTACATTTCTTATCATAACTACATTTTTAATCAAATACTTTAGGATTTGTGAATTAACACATATTGGAGATCCATAAACTAACCTTTCCAGTGCATGACTGGTGCTTTGGTTTTACGTCTGATTTCATGGAATATCGGTAGAAGATTGGCAGAGTTTTTGCAATTTCGGTAGCAGGATGTCAGACAAAGGCAGAAGTTGAGATGCTGCTTGGCAGGAGATTCTGCTGGTATTATAGACAAATTAGATACACCGCAGGCCTACTTTTTCCCCCTATGGAAATGACCCGCATAGTGTAATTTAGGAAACATGCAGCGAGTGGCATAAATGATCCACCTTCTCTCGTAATCCCTCCCGCTGAAGGTTTTCAGTGCAGAGTGAGCAAATTGTCTGCACTCATACACGGCAATGAGGTTTCAATTCAGAGCCACTGTGGCTGTGTTGTTCATTGTTTAGATTTTCTTTTAATCCACTGAAAAAAACATCTTAGCAGTTCAGTATAAGGCTGGCTCTGTAAACTTCTTATTTAATCTAAAGAGAATTCCAAAGATACTAGTTGTGTCAAGAGATATATTACCTCTTATATTATCTACAATTTCACCTGCCTGTCATAATTCTAAAAGGGTTAGTTTTTTATTTAAAAGAAGAAAAGTAGTGAAAAGAAGGAACAGTTATCACACTGAGCAGAGCTCATTATTGTGTGGGTCTTTATTTAGCAGGAGATAAATCCAGAATGGTGGGTGCGCAGGCTAATAACTGTTTCAAGTCCCAATAAAGCCCAAACATCTGATATGACTTAGGAAGCTGATAGAGGCTTGGCGAGGGAGCCCGTACTGTTGGAAATGTTGGAACCCTTTTGTCAGAACAATCCTGCTACAAAGTCCCCACAGACATACATAATCACCTTTCCCTCGTGTTACTTATTTATGTCTTATTAATGTTTGCGGATGGCACAGATGCCAAATCACTCACTCTGCAGGCAGTGATTTACTGGATGTAAATATGGCAGGAAAGTGATTTTCATACAATCAATCAAACCTTTTATTACCTGCATTTGATAATAGGGCAAATGTGGGAATAGTTTCTTTTTTTGGGCATTTCTCCATCACTTTGGCTTCTCTATCTGATTTTTTAAGAAAACAGACATGTGTTCCACTCACTTTACTAATTACTTCAATTGCCAAATTTGGACTGCGGTAAGCTTGAGCAAAACACTTTCTTTTTTTTTTTTTTGCTGGAAAGTATTCCAAACACTAGATTGCAAGTAAATCCTTTGCACATGGTAAGCAACACAGGCCAGTGATTTACACCGGCACAAAGTCTTCTTTGATGACAACATGTCTTAGATGATTTTTCACACTCACGGTCTATTCATTAAAGTCATATTCACTTTTAAATATTTTCAAGAGGCTTTAAGAGCCCATCTGCCTCCAAGGTGTTTATCCATATTTACTTGCAATTTAGGATGAAAAACAACACATTAGGTAGTAACAATGAAAAGTTTTATTTTCTCATTTAGCACATTCAGATATGTGCTGCGGTAAAACATTAAAAGATGCATTAGTCCTTGTCCGTAATGTGCTGTAAGCATCTACAAGACCTTCAGCTCTTTACATATGTATTTAATTTCATTAAGATCATGTCACATCTGCCAGTAAAACAACCCCCACCAACCAATCACCATGCTCCTCCTTTGTCTCGTGCATGTCTATGAATCTATTGTAAACAGGCCCTTTCACAAGCTACAGGTATTCTGCAACAGGGCACCCTTGTTTTAGTGGGAGGCTGCACACACATTATCGGCCCTAATCCTCTTATTTCCTTTCTCCTTTAAAAAATTTGTCTTTCCTCTCGACCTCATCAGAGGAGGTAGTATTTCTATACTACATGCCATCTAGCAGCTGCTGCTAGCTCTCACTTCATTTTGCGGGGGCTCCATAAACCTCAAGGTCCAGAGAAACACAAATAACACATGCTGCCGAAAATATAGAATATCTTTTTCCATGTGCCGCTCGTCTGCTCTATAGGCTGAATCACTAAAAAGATCTGGCTGACGGAGAACGCTTTGAAGGTTTTAGTCATACCCAAATGGGCTGGTTTTCCTCTCATGCGCCTCGTCAAGGTTTCTCCCTCGTGCGTCTGGATCGTAGATGCTGGGAGAGGATCTGGTACAAAGAGAATTGCAGATCAACTTCAACTTGACAGTAGATGAATACAGCCAAACACAAAGAGCCTAAACAGCGTTGCCTGCACCTCAACATAAATAAGAAGCACATTTCATTTAGCTACCAACGTGCAGGGGAGAAATTATGCTTGTACGTAATAACTATTTTTCAAATTCCTTTTTTTTTTCTTTAAAACATTATTATCCATAGAAAACAATCATTCTTTCTGGTTTCATAACTGGGGCACACCGTTGTTACTCGCAATAGTCAGGAATAGTTATAATAATAATAGAATATTATTAGTTACATTACACCATGAAAGTGAATTGTTTCTACAGACAGCGAATCAGAGGCACATGGCCAGGTTTGCAGGCAGAAAAGCATTGCAGAATTAAGCGACACTAAGGGTGCTGCTGTGATTGTCCTTGCCAGGCATGATGGCTCCAGTATCTCATAAACAGACACCCCTCCTGTGCTTTTCATGCATTGGACAATCCACAATCCTTCAGTCAACAATAGTTTCTGAGGGCAAAAAAGACAGAATGGCCGAGATTGAGGAAGGCTTGTAGGACTCAAGCAAGTGAAAGGATTGATCACAAACAAGCAAATAAAAGCACAGTATGGTATTCAAATAGAGGGAACGCATGATAGTGGTGACTAGCTTAAAATGTCTGTGCAAGTTTTTGTTTCTTTCCCAAACACAGGTCAGTTTCTGCGACTATGATGATGTTCAGAAGGCAAAAAATCATCTATTGTTGCCAATATTTGTTTACACGGTAAGAAATGCATATATATATATATATATATATATATATATATATATATATATATATATACACACACACACAATTATTGGGTTTACACTAGATATTTAGATGTTTTCCTGAATAATTCCAGGCTAAACTACAGCAAATGAATAGTATAAAAAGACTGAAATTATTCCATCACCATGTGCATGGATGTGATTAGACCATTAGCTGGGTGTAGTTGTAACACTCCAATCAGGTGCAGGCTGCATTAACACTGAGCAGATGTTCCTGTTAGTTCAAACCCCACATGTGTAAAGTCTCTGTGAACGAAACAGGCAATTCCTCAGGTATTATGAATAATGAGTGAGATATTTTAAATTCTCACACTTAAGTATTAAGTAGAATTATTAAAGTTAAATAGACTTTAGAGAGGAAATTAGGTGTTACTGACACCATACATACACATAGACAGATTTTCACACATATTATCGTTTGCAAGTTACGCACAGACACAGACACAGCAAACAAATATATTACTCATTCTTTGGAGTTAATGTTAAAAAGTACAGTGGTGGAAAGTAACATGTACTCAAGTATATAAGAATACAATTTTGAGTTATTTGTGTTTTACTTGAGTGTTATTTTCAGCAACTTTATACTTCTACTCTACTATAATTCAAAGGAGAATAATGTACTTTTTTGGACAGTTTAGGTACTAGTTTCTTTGTAGATTCAGATGATTAATACAAGATATAAGTATAGATGAATAATGATGTATTATTATAAATTAAGCTATCGTGCCATATTTAAAGTAGTAACAATTAGTTCCAACTTTAATAGCTGAAACCTTAAAATTATGCACATCAATAATTGTAATGCAATTATACATTTTTATTATTGTGAAAGGGGTCATTCTGCATAATGACTGCTTTTACTTTTGGTACTTTAAGTATATTTTGATGCAAATACTTCTACACTTTAACTTAAGTAAACTTTTGCATGCAGGACTTGTAAAATAGTATTTCGACACTGTTGTATTGTTACTTTTACTTGAATAAAAGAACTCAGTACCATTGAAACGGTCACATTTAATATAAATGTTAAACTATCTTAAACAACTACACTCAAGAAGATGGTAGCCCCACACACACACACACACACACAAAATCCAGTTTATGCAACTGCCAATACAACTTAAAAATTATACTGTGTGGGATAGTATGTCACATTTCTCTCCCTGTCTTTGAGGAAGAAAATAACTCTCTCTGTATTTGCCTTGCAGATGTTTTTTTAAACCGCTAAGTGTGAAACAGACAGATGTGAGCAGTTTTTGAGGAGGATTTTGAGGAATACTCTAGAAAGAAGACTTAAATAACAAGGAGATATGGGCAGAAATATGAAAAGGTCTACAACCATCACACGTCTAGCAATATAATAAAACTACAGGAAGTACAAACTCAGAATTTCCATCTCTGATAACAGCAGCTACAGCAAATGCATAGCTGCTTTTCACAGCACAAAACCCATCAGCCCATGTCACAGATGAGCTGCAGTAAAGGGAGTCTGGTCTGCTGCAAGCTGGATGTACTTAATAAAATAGCCGCTGTGTGAGAGAAATCTAGGCCAGAGCTGTATTTCTGTTTACCAGTTTACCTCTACCATGCACTCAGAGGGGTTTCTTGGAAAAACAGGTAAAATTTTTGCAAACCCTATTGAAACTGTTGTATTAGCATTGTTCCTGTCTTCTCTATGCGCCAATCTGCAGCCATCAATAAAAGTCCATTGCCTCTCTGGTATGCTTTAATCAGTCACATAAACAGTTTTTAATCAAATCTGCAAAACTTTAATGAATTGTTCCCCTTCAGATGCTCTACCCTCCCCCTCTGATTTTCTTTACGTCAAATGTTTCTCTCCTTCTTCATCCTATTTGCCTCTTTTATTCTTCTTCTGCTGTCTTTTACTCTCCTTCTGCCCTCTCTTGACTGTGCTGCAAATCAGTACATGCACTTAAAACCATTTCCACAAATTAAAAGAAAACTGTGATTATGTGGATTTGAGATGTCTCTACTTTTTTCTTTTCTCTTCAGCAAATAAGAGAACAACTGAAAAAGAAGATACCTAGTGCACCGAAGACATTACTAGGGAAATGAAGGGCCCTATTTCACAGACATGGATTAAACTAATCCTGGTCTAATACAGTGAAAAAGAGAACTTTGGCTGTCTGTCTGTGAAACCAATCCTTAAATCTCATTAAAATGTCTGATATTTCTTCCTTATACTCAGCTGTATTACACAATATGGGAGACGTATTAGTACAACTGCTTTAACAGCATAGTGCTAGGCCGCATAAGCTTCCATGTAAATTTACATAAACATGTTCACGACTGATTTGAGGAGCAAAAGATTTATGATAAACAATAAATTCAGACAGCTTTTGAATTTACTGCGCATAGGGTTTGAACTTTCCCCAAATTTCAATCAAAGAGTGCTCTCCCTGTCTGATTTTTTTCTCTCTCTCACCCCTTTCATTTGCTTAATATATTAATCTATTCCCTTTTATCCATTGCAGATTTTATCAGACCTTTGCTGTATGACTGCAGTGGCGTACTCTACAGTTAAGTGTCGCCACAGTGTGACTTCTGGCAGAATATAGAGTATTACAAGCTAAATCATGATGTTCCTGCCCTATACGTGCTCTTTTACGTTTAAGGAATTTGACTGACACCTTCGCACCGCGGGAGTTACAATAAAAGCTGTAAATGGTCGTCAAACTGTCATGTCCCTCTCTCCCTCTCTCCCCGTCTTTGCTCTTACACTGAAAACATTTCGAGGCTACCCACAAATGCGAATGTTACAATCGTGTTAATTATTAATGAATACATGATCTCAAATGCATTTTGCTTCCTAAACATAGCTGACTGTGCATGTGTGTATGTATGTGGCGGATGTTAAGTCTGGCAGTGTGTAAAATATTTAGGTGTACCGGCCCTTTACAATTACAAGACCTCTGCACAGGACGCTGCAGTCAATGTTACAGCGCAGAAATGATCAATGATGACCACTGTGCTGGATAAAAAACATTTTGCACTGCTGCCATTAGAGAGTGAGCCTAGCCAGTGATTCTGAGCTCATCTGTCCTTGACTCAAGTGTTGCCTTTGTGCTGCATGTCTAGGATTGTTTGATGTGAGAACATTGCCCCCTGCTGATTCCCTTTTGTACATTCCCTATCGGAGGCCTTCACAAGCCAGGCTGAGTGACACAAGACATTCGGGATTAGGTCACTCAAATGCTACAGAACAATCACTCTTTGCTTTGACAACTTTCTTTCTGGTTCAATGTACTCTCATGTCACAACTCTGGTGTCAAATCCATGGGAGCAGCAGCCAATGTATCATGTTCTATCATGATATGCTATTGATATAGGACTACTGGACACCCCACACCAAAGTGGTTGGAGAAATCATACAGAATAAAGTTTGAGCAGTCTAAATAATTCACTCAAAGATAAATATTCATTACATAACAAAAATATACTCATTGATTGATCATCCTTATTCTCACTACAGCATTAAAGCCCCTGATAACTTGGCTTCAAATCTTAAACATTTCTCTGTAACATTAAATATTCATCACTGAAGAAGCAACAATCAAAGTTAAAGTTTGGGGGGAAAAGTGGGTGTTTTTAGTTTAAGTTGAACACTTGAAAACTCTAACGCTAATCTGCTCCATTAGGATTGTGTGGGTGGTTTGATAAGATTTTCAATCAGAAGAGCACTGAGAAAATAACATTTCATTTCTTTTCATTCACTCTGCCGGACATTGTGTTCATGTTAGCCGTTTTCCATTTGGGAGGGGTAGCAGTAGCCTATTTTGTTTTGTTTTAGAGCGGAAACCATTAGTCGATTGATTGCTTTGTTGATCAACAGAAAATGTATCAGAAACTATTTTGATAATCGATTATTAAATTTAAGTCATTTTTCAAACAAAGATGCCAAATATAACCTAGTTCAAGCTTCCCTTATGTGAAATAGTTACCTGAATATCTTTGGGTGGGAAACTGTTGTTTTCACAATTTTCAGACATTTCATATTTAACAATTAATCACAAATATATAGTGCAGATGAATCAACAGTGAAAATAATAGTTAGTTGCAGCCCTTTTGTTTTGACCTAAACAATCGGTATCAAGTGACATTCGTGTCTCTCCAGCTTCATTTTCAGTTGACACTGAAGCTTCTAGGTGCACATTCTTCATCAAAACAATATGTCAATTAAAAACGTGTTATTTCTGTAAGGCGACTTACAACAATTTGTAGCTGTGTTGCCATTTTTCTGTTACTATTCATAGATGTAGCTGGATAGTAAGCTAGCAGTCTAGGAAGATGAAGTCTCCATTCTTAATCCCACCTACCAAACTCTGATTGGTCGAGGTCTGGGTTGGAGAAGTAAGAAAACCTCAAATTCTTGTAAATTCTTACAAAAACTTTTATTTTTGATTAACATTGTATTTGATTGGTTTATTCTTTGCTTAATTGAAAATACAAAAATGCTCACTTCTGATAAGGAAATATATCATTTCCACCACACTGAACAAATCAGATATGAGAGCGGCAATTCAGAGGTCTGGAACCAGGCTACAGACAAAACATCAGACATAAACCTCTCGTGAAATAAATAAAACCAAAACGGTCGAAATTCAAATTCAAATTGGGTGTCCTCATTCCTCACTAGTAAGAAGGTGATTAAGAAAACACATTTTGAAGGCCGTTAATAACACTTGAAAACAATGAAAGCTAAGCAATTAGAAAACAGCTTGTGTTTTACTGTAAATTATGTGTTTAGTTCCTAAAAAAGCATCAGATGGCAGTTGTCGGAGATAAAGTTCATAAGTTCAAGCATGTGTCACAGTTCTAAATACCATGTGGGTCCCGTTTCATCTGTCAGCCAGCATATTTAACGATGACATTTTCATGTCTACTAGTTGAGTCATCCAAGATAATGGTTGAAAGATTCAAAATAAACGGTAAAAACGCCTGGTGAGAGAAATTGGTATTCTAACAGCAGCCCTCCTTCCAACGGATGATAATCTGTATTCACACAGTCTGCCATGTCAGATGAAAACCTTCAATTAGCAGTCATTCTATTCAGTATTTCCTATCATGCCACCACTATTTACATTCTCTGTCAGCACCCAAGGCAGCTCCCTGGCTTGACTGTTGCAGGAATCACTATTGGTGAGAATATGAGAAATCCTGCTGTGAACAAAGTGCGAAAACAAGTGTTTTGTAGTAATCAGAGTTGTGGGCTTCTAATGCCTGATGCTCCCTACCTTGTGGCTGTAGATGTGAGGAGCCATGAGTTGAAGTGTCATCCTTTCAGTCTTAACCCCGGATGAAAAACTGAGACTCCAGTGAAGAGATGAAACACCTTTGATGCTTTGATTCGCAGCCTCATGCTGGCGGGAGTCTATGCAGGCCCTCAGCGTGATGCTTGTCCCCTCACCAGGTGTTCTTAGTGGAGCCGAGCCCCTGATTGAATTTTGTTCTGCTACCTACATGAAACTGTTGGATTCACAGTAAATGCATTCAAAACAATACAGTAGCTGCCCCAGTTGAATACACTGAAATAACAGGGCAGGCACATCAGTCTGACTACGCTATAATAACATTAGCTTTGTATTAGTGTGGGTGGCATCATGCTATTATTGTGAACTGACAGGCATCGCCTTGAGAAATTCTTTTCTGAGGATAATAAAGCATCAGCAGTAGGCCTCATCTCTTGCAACTCAATAACAAAACTCATACTGAGATGCTGAGGAGCATCTCAGTTCCTTTGTGTGTTTGTAAATTGGTCCAGTGTAGAGATTTTCATTCAGTGTCATTATTATTAGTATTGTACTATGGTAGCATGGGGGTCCATGCACATAAAGGAACATATTTTCAAAGCCAAAAGCAGGCCAGTGGGAGTCCGTTTTCAATGAAAAAGAGCTAAAGGCCAGTCTGCAGCAACCCGGCTTCTACTCAGCCCATGTGTCTTGCTGGGGCAGCCCAATAGCGCTCTAGGTCAGCTGGATTCCTAGCGGACCCCTGCTGGAACAGGCGAAGTGAAATAAAATAAAAAATCATAGAATGTGATGCATTCTTATAAATATTATGTAAACACCAAACCACACAGATACAAAAATGATAAAAGGCCTGAGGGATAACGTGTAGGTATAAAAATATACATGCTACAAATGTGCAAATTACAGTTGCAGCAATGTATGTACAGAAAATTAATTAACATGAATTTTGATTATTGATTCATCTTCAGGGTCTTTTATCAATGGAAAATTCCAAACATTTGTTGTTTCCAGCTTCTGAAATGCTAGGATGTGATTTGAATCATTATCATTATATTAATATGGACAAACACCGATGAACAATAACATTATCACAACTGACACGTGATGTGAAAATTGATTATCTCGTTACAACGGCACCTGTCAGTGGGTGTGATGTATTAGGCAGCAAGTGAACATTTTGTCCTTGAAGTTGATGTGTTGGGAAGGAAAAAAATGGGCAAGTGTCAGGATGTGAGCGACTTTGACAAGAGCCAAACTGCGATGGCTAGACAACTGGGTCAGCGCATCTCCAAAACTGCAGCTCTTGTGGGGTGTTACCGGCCTGCAGTGGTCAGTACCTTTTAAAAGTGGTCCAAGGAAGGAAAACCGGTGAACCGGCGACAGGGTCATGGGTGGTCAGGGCTCATTGATGCGCATGGGGAGCGAAGGCTGGCCCGTGTAGTCTGATCCAACAGAAGAGCTACTGGAGCTCAACTTGCTGAAAAAATCCATGTTGGTTCTGATTGAAAGGTGTCAGAGCACGCACTACATTGCAGTTTGTTGCGTATAGGGCTGCGTAGCCACAGACTGGTCAGGGTGCCCATGCTGACCCCTGTCCCCAGCCGACATGGGCGCGTGAGCCTGCTGCTAATGTCTTGGTGCCAGATACCATAGCACACCTTCAGAGGTTAAGTGGAGTCCATGCCTGGATGGGTCAGGGCTGTTTTGGCAGCAAAAAGGGGGACCTGCACAATATTAGGTAGGTGGTCATAATGGTATGGCTGTGTATATGTGACCGTAAGGCAAATGTATCCTAAATCCCATATACAATAATCAAAGTGATGTTCAGATATATATTAACACTTGTATGTATCAAATGAGCTGTAACTCCTTTTTCTTTTGCTCAGAATCATTCATGTGAGCAGAAATCTGGAAAACGACGAAATGATAAGCTCATATCATCATAACATTGTTTACCTAACAGTCAATAAACTAGAATACACACCTTATAAAACAAATACTGCAAATAGAAAAAAAGGGAAAAGCTATAACAATAAAGGAGATCATCTTTTCTTTTTGATTATTTCACTCAACATTGAAATTATCCTCATGATTAACCCCCCCCCCCCAAAAAAAAAAAAACTTCCTTTCTTGCTGTATATTGACATTAAACCTTAAAAAATACTAAACACACTCAAATAAGGTGTATAACCCCAAAACGTTTTTATTTATTATATAAAATAAAACTGACACCTGACAATTTGATAATTCAACTTACTTACATTGTTCTTGACTTTCTGCTGCAGCGATGTACATTGGCTGTAGGTGGCAGGTGGTGTTTCGTCCTGTGTCGCGCCCTGACAGAAAAGAGCAGAGGAAGTTGTAGAGGCTCTTTGCACCAATCAGCTGTGAGGTTACTTAAACGCCCTGCACAGATCGCTGTAAATACAGTGCTGTGTATTTTGATTTTATGATAGGCAGGTTTTATTCGGTGTATCTATTTAACGACTTGTTTTTTTTGTGTTTCCCGAATGAGCAACGTCGGGGCAGGTATTTCTAAACCTCGCGGAAACGATGTGATAGCACAGTAACGATAGCCAGCCCATGTTAGCTACCGTTAGCAAGTGTCAGATGCTAGCCGAATTAGCTAACGTATATGATAACGTGGCAGCTAGTAGAAAAAGTTGTTTTAGAGAAACATTTTTGGGAGAGTAATGCCGATCGGCTGTTGAACATTTTTTGTGTTAGGTGTAAGTCAACAAGACAACCAACCGACAAAGTCCGATGTGTTTATATCCGTTAGTACCGTTGCGTGGTTGTAATTCAAGCTAGCAAGAGGAAGTTAATTTAGCTTAGCTGCTACAAACAACAGGATCCACCAAACTGGACAAAACTTTGGATTTAGTCGGGTTTAAATCGGGCTCAGCGGGTTCGCTGACCCCTCAGAAGAAGATGAAGAAGAGGAAGGAGCTGAATGCCTTGATCGGGCTCGGAGACAGCAAGAGAAAGAAGACTAAAAAGGGGTCTGGTCACCGACTTCTCCGGACCGAGCCGCCGGATTCAGAGTCCGAGTCGAGCTCGGACGACGACGAGTTCAACAACCTAAGTAGCGGATCTAACTTTGGGAAGTGAGTGATCACTTTAATAACATTTTGTTGTGGTGTAAGTAATAAAGTTGGTGTCCTTTGCTATGTCAATAAAGTCGATAACCTTCTGAATTATAGTCTTTAAATCTACAAAGAACATGTTAAGTAAAAGCAGCCTATGCAAACTAGTTAAATAAGAGGGTTGAAACAGTTGATCACATCAACTATGTGAATTTTGTAATGTATGTGTGCTTTTAAAAAATATGGTTTAATTGTTTGTTTTTTTGCTATATATTATCTTACTACTTTTAATAATTAATTTAATAGTTTATTAAATTGCCAGCGTCTTTTGATCCAGGCTACATATTATGTTATGCTTCTTCACTCAAATGTGCTAAATAATTACAATGAAGAATCACTTTGATTAAAAGATTGTGTTTTTCAGTAATATGCTACGAGTCCCATTATCTATATTGTAGTCATTGTGCAGAGGTTAAATAAAGATCTAAGTATTG
The DNA here is from genome assembly GCA_036023655.1 of Nannoperca australis. Lineage (NCBI taxonomy): Eukaryota > Metazoa > Chordata > Actinopteri > Centrarchiformes > Percichthyidae > Nannoperca > Nannoperca australis. The sequence goes on from JAVQJD010045193.1 coordinate 18,158, forward strand.
CCAGGTCAATCCACTTGCTCTTCTTCAGTGCTCATGACGCATCTTGCACACAAAAATTTTGGCCAGGCGTTTTTCTGCAGCTTGCTATCGGCCACATTAGAAATTAGCAGGAGTATGATATGATGATGTAGCATGTAGCATGTAGCAGCCCATATGTTAAAGTACCAGTATTTGTCAGTAATCCTCATATTTCCAGTGACACAGCATGCAGTCTTCTGAAAATCTCTCTATTAATAATTAAAGCGGCTGTGCAGTTATGCTGTCTAACATTACTGTGTTTCTTCTGTTTACAGAAGAAGCTACACACAGTGCTGCAACGTGTGCTACCCCTTGTTTCTGTTCATCATACTAGCTGCATGCGTTATGGCCTGTGCTGGACTTATATGGATGCAGATTGCCCTGAAAGAAGATCTAGACGCACTGAAAGAAAAGCTGCACAGCAGTAAGGATTACTGTCTCTCACACACACACACACACACACACACACACCTCTTGTGATGGTTGTAAAAAGCTCACAGCTCTTTGGAAACTTAAACCTGTTATAAACTTGTTATATCCCAATAACACGGTCCTGTGTGTTTAACACTGCTGTTAACATATTGTACTGTTTTTGTAACAGTGGAATCCAGCCAGAAGGTGTCATCAAGTGAAATACCAAAACTGAGTGAGGACCTTAAAAACAAGGAGAGGAAGTTCGATGACATTGAAAACGGGGACAAGGGGCTGAGCAAGCTCTGGTCTAACCTAACAGAAATGAACAGAAAGGTCAGTTGTTTTTATTGGACAATATCACACAATAACCAGAGCTCATGGTAAGGTGTTGGAGAACACTTTACCTGACTTTCAACTTTACATGCTGTTTACAAGCTGTTTATAGTTGATGCACTTGACACAGTTGACAATCCCTGTTTAATTTATAATGCCATACAATAGTAATAAATAAAATAGAAAAGATTCCAGCAGTAATGGTAAATGCGGACTTTGCTTTTAGTTTTCTTGGCATTAACTTTCATAATGCTGTGCTGCTCTGAAATGAGAGTTAGAGGTGGTAATTCAACGCCAATCTTGTTGTGTGTATCACAACAAGATTGGTAATTCTGTCTCAGAGGTGTAACTGAAGATCTTGTGTCATTTTACTCCGGCAGATCAGTTTGCTGGACTCCGCTGTAAACCATTTGAAGGCCAACTTGAAATCAGCCGGTGATTTAATCAGCCTTCCCACTACGGTTGAAGAGCTTCAAAAGGTAAAGGCAAAGCAAGACTGCAATTCTGTTGTTTTTTTTATGCTGACTTTGACATCTGATACCTGTTTTGTTTTTTTCCCAGAGTGTTGCTTCAATTGGCAGCACACTAACAAGTGTACAGCACGATGTGAAGACTATGCAGGCTGCTCTTGAAAACCAGAAGAAAGATGACGACTTGAAGAAGACAACGGTAAATTCAAGCCAGCGACATTTCTAATAGTTTCCTGTTTTGGCACCAAACAAGTCGGTATGATAACATGTTTAGATAAAATAGGGCATCCAGACATAAGGGAACATGCTTGTAACTGTTGCATACGGAATGTTTTTTTTTACATCAAGTTTGTGTACATCAAATAATCCATTTAAATCTCTGAATGAATCAACAGCTGTGTGTTCACAGCGATGATAATGATGATGAGAGGCCTTACCTTTCAGAGTGATTTTTCAAACTGTATGTTAAACTACTGAAATGTCAGTGCAAGGTTTTGTCAAAATTGGATTTAACTTATTTTGCGTGACAGCTTGTCTTTTTTTATTTACATCTCTATGCTCACTGCAAATATTGCTGGAGGCTGCTTTTCTCATTTATAATTTATACATGAATGTATGGAGAGTGGTGTTTACATGAAGCGAGTTAACACTGGTGCACTGTGCTTAAGTGAATTAGTTGAAAAATTACCATACCAATGTCTAGTATGCTACTCAATTCCTAGCTGTAGTGGTGCTTTTTCATATTTGTCTCTCTCAGAATTGAGGCAAATCTGCTTGCATATGGCCAAGATGATTCTGTTGATGAAATGTCGGTTGATCTGCTTAACTGTGGCACGAATCCAAACACCAAAGCTGTGGCGAACTTTGCCGCTGCCAGATTCGTTTCTGTTTTATTTGTTTACCCACACATGCATGGATGTCTTCGCGTTCCCCGTGAGACTTCCATTGAAAGAGTCGTTGGGTTAAGAAGGTCCCGTCGTTTCTTGGATCCATGCAGTTGGGTTTTTGTTCATAATACATGAAACAAGTACCAATCTATTTTGGGAGCTTAGATGCCTTAGTTTGCTGAGTAAAACTAGGTCAAATATCTGAGACAACTGCAGAATATTTTCTCCACTTAATTTTTTTTTTTATCAAAAGAAGATCACAAAATAATCACACACTTTAAAATATTTTTATACAGTGACCTCAATAAGTGTGTGGTCAGTAATGAATTGAGACCTCTTTTGTCTTGTAACTTGGGATTTTGAGGTACAGTCTTAGTCTCAGTCTACCTGCCTAACCTCACAGGACGCTTAATTTGATCACACACGGACCTCTAGTCTTTTAATTGAAGAATGATTTCCCATGTGCGTTTGTGTTAACTGGATTACCAAGAGTCTCAGAAAGTCGTAGAAATCTCATTGAACAGTAAACTGCAGGTTGATTTATGTGGATTTTGTGTGTGTGTGTGTGTTTTTTCTTGTCATAGGACTTAACAGACCTGAGAAAAGCAGTGAATGAGGCTAACAAGACAGAGGAGCTGCACCACACGCAGTCTAATGAGCAGATCCGCATCCTCCTCTCTACTGTTGCAGATCTTCACCAGAGAGTGTCGTCATTAGAGAACGGGTCAAAGCAAAGCGTGAGTAATACGAAGTTTCACGCTAAATTTCTGCTTTCTAAGAGTTGAGCCTTTGTGGCATTGTGATCATCCTACTTTTAACTGTCCATTTTGACCATTTATCCATTGCTTTTAGCCATCTGTTTCACCCCCCACACAACTGCAAAAGTAACTCCCTGGGGTAACAGCTTAATGCATTCTACATTTCATCTTCCATCTGCTTTTCAGTCGAAGGACAGTGACGCAGCAGTTCAACTGGCAATCACCATTGAAAGTCCAGCAACTGAGGCGGTGAACGAAGCTGCTACAACCAAAGCACCTGGGGATCTGCAAGGTACAGTGTAGGATTAAAAAGCAGTGTATTACAGTGGTTTTCCCTGCCGTATGTAATGTTTTGATATATTTCTTTCTCCTTTTTTATTTTCAGAGATGTCCACACCACTGAAAGAGGCTCAGACAAGCAGACGTCCACGCTTCTTAACCCCAAACCGCTCTAAGAGAAATGCCAAGGCAACGTGCCCAAAGAGGGTGTTCCTGCCTGGTGTCAGTTCTCTGAAAGGTGCGCACTCCTACAGTTTTATATCTCAGCATTCATTAAAGGAATAGTTTGACATTTTGGGAAATACAAACATTTGCTATCTGGCCGACATCGAAACCACTCATGTCTGTCCAGTAAATATAAGGCTATGATATACGAAGCCTCCACCGGTTGCCTGGCAACTTCACGCTGACGACAAGACATCGGGAAATTACTGCTCAGCACATAGTACCCTGTTAAACCGTAACATGTCATTTGTACCCTATTTTTTTTAATTTATTTTTTTTAACCAGAGCCATGCTAGCTGTTTTCCCCATTTCCAGTCTTTATGCTGAGGCAGCAGCTAAACTGTAGCTTCATATCTAACAGACAGACATGACAGTGGCATCAGTCTCTCGTCAAGAAAGCTAAACTATTGCTTTAAAAGCTACAAATTCTATTGCAAATAATATGGTATATTCTCAGTTTCACAGTTCCTCCATAAACAAACCTGTGTTTGCATGTTTCTGAATAAGTTTTTTCCCCACAGACTTCGAAGACATCTTCCAGCAGGCAGGCATCGAACATAATTCGCTTGGATTGACCTACCGTGCCCTGAGTAAAGTATTCGGAACATCGACTCCCAGTGCTAATACCATGGAGTGTTTTGACAATGACGGGGACCAGAGGTACTCTCTTATGGAGCTCAGAGCTGCTGTAGGTTTGTGAGCACATTGTCACTGACAGCAGTGAACAGTATTGACTACCCAGCGGGGTCTGGGGGGGTTCGGAGGTCCCGGCCCTTTTCTGTAATTGCTGCACTTTTGTGAACTGAATATTTATCATACTGATTGTGGAACAGTGGCGCTGGCATGCCCCCTACTCACTCCCCCCCACCCCCAGTCATTTTCAACACAACCACATCAAAGCATACATTTACATTTTAAAATGATCCATAACCCATATATAACTGTATGCAGAATATTCCGCTTTTATTTTAGCATATCCCATGGTTTATATAAAATAAATTGTGGAAATGGGTGTTGTGAATTATTTTGAATCCCGTTTTCCACCCTGGATTCTCAGACTTGCTGTTTGTTAGTTTTTTCCTCCAACCAATCTGTCTCATCTTGATGAAACCTTTTTGTGTATTTTGCTTCTCGGGAAGCTTTAAAGTGTCGGTCTATTGCAAATGTCCTCACCCATCAACATAAACACCTGGAAGAACTCACCTGAACCTTATTTAGAGAACCCGAGTTAGAATTTTATGAATGTTCACAAATGACTACTAGAAACTGAATTTTTGTGTTTGTTTTGTTTTTAGACAGATTCCCAACTTAACTGAAACCCACAATTGAGCTTAAGAGGGAGGTCTTATGCTCTTTTCTAAGCTAAACAAAGTTTCAGATTTCTTTCTGTTTAGTGTGTTTTTTCTCCTTATTTATCTTCAGTTAGTTGCTTCATTTTCATTGGGATTGTGTGTTTAGTCCATCTGTATGTTTATCTGTAATTTTGCTTATTTTTTGCAGTTTTCAGTTATACAAGTTTTGAAGGGCTATGAACACTTTGAATCATTCAGAAAGCGTTTTGAAGTGGTAATTCATGAGACATATGTAGCAATAACAAAATGACGTAGATATTGCTTGTTTAGAGTTGCAGTAGTCACACCAAGCTCACAATGTGTAACAGGTAGTATAAGAAGCACTGACGTTCACTCTTTACTTGATTCATTATATTTCATTTTTACGGGCCTAATAATGGTGTGTGTGCATAATAAATTTGTCATACTCAAACATTGCTCTACTCTGTAAAAATGGTTTAAATGTATTCTCAACAGATCATGTTGTGAAGGAGGTCGGGTATGTAAAATTTGCTTTACGGTCTTACTCTCAACATTGTACATTTTTTAAATAATTCTGTTGTGCTTTGCATGTTGCCTTTAATGTAACATGAACAAATTATTTATGAACTTAACATTGCCGACTACTTGTTTTTGCAGGACAATAGTTAGTTGAGCTCAAAATGTAACAGCTTGGGCTATCATGACATAGATTTTGGATCCACGCTGGTACTGTACACAGGAAATTTTATGGATGTTTTTGTGTGAGCACCAATGAATAAACAGTTAAAGGTTCGATGTGTTGTCCATTTTTTGGTTTAAAGGCATAAACTGAGAAACCTTGTCTTCCAGTGGCACTAAACAATGTTTTACAAGAACGTTGCACATCACTGTCTGTATCACATTTAATCCAGTCTGAAACACAAAGACTTGAAGATCTTTTAACAAACATATTTACATTTTTTTTTTTTTTGGATTGGTGACAGACTTTAACAAAAGCAAACGCCCCCTTCCCCTCTCTAATGCCTGTTTGGTCAGCATTCTTGACAAAATTGAGATCAGTCACACATGGCTTGTCTCACAGCTACGTGAGCTCTGGAGCAACTTAGGCTAGTGCCCCTTTAGCCCTCCAGTCCCGGGACAAAAGCCCCAGCAGCTCTTCTTCGTCCTCCTCTTCCTCCTCATTGCTAGCATCTATCTCCATAAGTTCGTCCTTTCTGGGCAGATGCTTGCTCTTCACCACATCCCGCTTGTCTCTCAGTACTTCAACCCTCTTGTAGCACTCAATTTGTTCGTCAATTTCGTCAATCTGGCGTTCGAGGCGGCCCTCCTCGTCGTCCTCCGCCACGATGGCCTCTGATTTCGTGTTCACCTGCCGTATCTCCTTTTGAAACTCTTCCCACTCCTTGTCCATTTGATCTTTCGGTGCGTCGACGTTGCGCACTTTGGCATCTCTTACAGGGTCGTCGAAGAAGCCCTCGGGCAGTGCCTCGGCTGTGTTATCTTTCTTGTCTGTGCTTTTCTCCTGCACGTCTGCTTTGAGGATGGATCCTGAGTGGGAGATGGCGGGTGTGGATGGGATGGAGCTGTCAAAGAAATCAGCTGGTAATCCTGCGGCTTCAGCCTGTTCAGGAGGGGGATTTGTGGTTCCCGCTTGACCTGCCTCTTTGCCACCTCCTTCTCCATCATCGTCCTCATCATAAACTCCAGCCAACAGACTCAGACCTGCAGACTTTTTAGTAGAAACCGCTTCCCTTTCGCTGGGTTTCTCGAAGAAATCTCCTGGCAGCTCTGACGCAGACTGGCCTGCGCCCGACGAGGGTTTCACCTTTTTCCAGTCAACTTCCTCGTTTTCCGGTGCCTTCCTCTTCACTGGTTGACTCTGTGGTGTCACTTGTTGACTCTTTGCTCCCTTCAGTTCGGCAACTTTCTCTTTGTGCTGTTTTCCAAGAACATGAGCTGGCCATAGTAGTTCGGACTTCACCTGCACATTGCACAGAACACAACTGAGGTGCCCTAGACTGTTGTATTTAGAAAACGGAGACTCGACGCGCTTTTTGTCTGTTGTTTGCCTTTGTTTTTCCCTCATCAAGCGCCGGAGTTCCTCTTGATTTACAACTTTCTTCCCCTTCTTAGAGGTTGCCATTTTTCAAAACAACGCAGCTTGTCAGCTAGCGGGCTAACCACTCGTTTGCGATGAAGTAAAAAAAAAAAAGCGTCTCATGAAGATGACGTACTCTGCACGAACTCGCGCTCAAACTGTGGATTGTAGAATATTCTCGCGAGATTTGCCGCTCACAGCAAGCTAACTGAGATGTTAGCTCAGCTGGCTTTTGTGGCACCGTCCGCCTGAATTTTGCCGCAAAGCGACCTGTATCGATAAATCGGTAAAATGAATGTCCAGAGAGCGGTAGACTAGTTAATTATGTAGTCGTTTGATATTCGTTTATATTCTTAGCTGTACGTTGATTTTGTGCGTTTGTGTCCTGTTATGTTTAGAATGTTTTTATGTTTTCATCGCCGCACCCACCATATTCATTTTTTATTGTGGGCTAGCTAGCTAACGTTTGCTGGGAGCTAACGCTAATGTTGGCTTTGGATCTGAGCAGCAGGTGTAACGTTATTTGAATAATAGAAAGCAGCCTGCTGCGACAACGCGTCGCTGTTGATAACATTGATAAGAAGCTCACCTGAATCATATATATACGCATATTGCTTATCCTGACTAGCTCTCGGATTTATGCCAAATCTTTACCAGCCTGTAACGTTAACCCATTAAGTAGTTGGCCTGGTAACGCACGGTAGGCATCATGACAGGTGAGAAGATACGCACCATGCGAAAGGACCACAACAAAGCAAACAAAAATGATGAGATAATGGAAACCTACGACGAGACCTCAAACGGGACTATCCCTAACGGTACTAGTAACCATTTGAAATCCAACAAGGCTTTTCAGAAATCAGTCAAAACCTCGGTACTGCAGCAGCAACAGCAGCTCAATGCAAACAACATTAACGGCAATTCATCATCAATTGGCACCGTTGTCAATGATAACAACAAGAACCCAATAATCCTGACGAGTGAGGACTTGGAGTTCCCTGTTCACGAATGCGTGTTCAAGGCAGATGTGCGTCGGCTCTCCTCTCTCATCAGGACCCACAGCATCTCCCAAAAAGATGTACATGGTAAGCGTTGTGGCACCTGTTTGTGTTTAAGGTGTTTGTTAGAATGCATTACATAAAAGGTATCTCTGATCACATGCGGAATTATCGTTGTCAGTAGTAATATTTACATGTACTCAGGAGATCATCTGACATGCCTCTCTTTCAGGGAACACACCTCTCCACCTGGCTGTGATGCTGGGCCACAAAGGTAAAGCTGGTGGACTAATAAAATGTATTCAATTAGTTTTTTAAATCTTAACAGCCCATTGTCATACACATGATGGAAAAGAAATGAATAAAAAGCGTCTCAGAGGGTAATCTCAGTTTGAGCCCCAAAAATTGCACTAAATCTGCTGTGCTCCATGGCATTGCATCTGTCATAACGAGGCTTTATTTTTGTTGAGCGTTTGGCAACCTCATTAAAGGCCATTTTTAAAGCATTTCAGCTCCCCCTCCTTTTTTTTGGAGAAGCTTTCAAACTCCTGCTGCACTCAGCATGTCTTATCTGACCTCTGCAGTGGTGTGATAACATGCTGTTAGTATAAAACTGTAGTCACACATAGAGAAATGTACTTGCAGCGCAGCCAATTTATGACAACAATACTTCAAGTCAAGTCAACTATATTTATATAGTCCAAAATCACAAGTTGACCCCAAAAAGCAAAAACGTGAGCAGGGAAAAGGGGGAGAAATAGAAGTACAACAGAGGATGGATCCCTCTTTCAGTACAGAAGTAGTAGTTTCTGGGTAATGGTCTGACTGTACTGAAAAATATGCATAATGAGTCCCAGGTTTGTCATTATATAAGGATCAGTAGTGTGGAAATATTGACATATTTGATCAAAACTCTGGTACAAAGTGAATATTTAAATCTTAACATTTATCTTTGTATTTGGCATGTCTGCTTAGAATGGAATGATACGTGACAATACACAGAATTGACAATAATGTAGACATAATCACATTTGTCTTTATTTCAGAATGTGCCCTTCTGCTTCTGGCCCATAACGCTCCTGTAAAGATAAAGAATGCGCAGGGATGGAGCCCTCTAGCAGAAGCCATCAGTTACGGCGACAGGCAAATGAGTAAGTAACAGTAACGCTGCTCTGAATAGCTGTCCGGACTTTTCGTATTTGTGTGTGTTTATGGTAATTCACTCATATACTAACTGTTATAACCTTTAACTTTCTGTCTGATGGATCTGTGATGGCTTTATGACGTCAGCTTTAGTCACCATTTGTTGGTTAGTTGGTCGTTCTGACATCTGGAAGGGCTTTCTGTTTGAATGCTAATAGCAGCGTGTAGCAGTATTGGTAAATGTCAGCTGGATGGCTGTAGTGTGTTCACTGCTTTTTTTGTGTTGCCAGCTGAATAAGATAATATAATTTTCTAATGAATAGAAGTTTCCTCTGTTTATAATGCATCCACAGTTAACATCTAGTCAAGTCGCAAAGAACATCTCAAGGTGGCGTAAGAAAGAATGACAACATTTTAGTTTTTCCTTTTTAAACAGTGCTACTTTCATATTATGGTTCAAGATGTGTACACTATTAACACATTTGAATTTCCTTATCTTTGTTTTTTTAAAACTTGTGGAAAAAGACAAAGGGTTCTAAATACTGTTCGGGGATCACGGCACGTATGAGTTTGAAGGACCTTTCGTGAGTCATTTAGTTTTTTTTAAAGACAGCACCTGCTATTCGGTCCTGCTGAAACGCTAAAGGTGGGGATTTTCTCTGAGCACCCGTTATCCAGATGGGCTGGAACGCAGCCTGAATGAGGGCTTAGTGTTAGCAAGCCCTGAGCTTACAGCCTGGTCACTCCCCTGCTTAATGACGCTACTGCTTTTAGATCTGACATCCAGTGAAATGACATGTGAAAGGCACCAGTTAATGCCTTTGGGATGGATTTACTGCTCTGTCCTTTTTTTTTTTATGTGTTAATTTTGTATACTTAAGATAAAAGAAAAGAGGCCACGCTAAGTGTCTAGTGAAGGGAATGGGCTGTGTACTAAATCATTTATATCAATTCTTTGCATAAAGCTGCTATTTGGCTGTATAAGTCACCTAACTGAATCATTAGCATCCTGCAATGGAGGTTTTGGAGACCAATAGTTTGAGAAATTACCCTCCACCTTGTTAGTATGCATCTCAACTCTCTGCGCCTGCTGTGGCTGACTGGCTTGGGACTGGGACAAGGAGTTTTAGCTTTGAGAAGGTCACACATTCTCAAGGGTGAAGGGGAGGCGGGGGGGCTGGTTACATGCACACCATCAGCGAGGACATGCAGAAAACTGGGTGGCACAGGGTTTTAAGATTCAGATCTTAGGTTAAATAACATGAGAGGGGACAAAGGGAGAATAATGGGTGCTCAATATCAAACGCGTGGGTTACAGCTTTTTATGAAACACTGCAGTCTCGTCAGCAGTCATCACCCGAGTGCAGCAAGTGCCTCGTCAGCGCTTCTCTCCTCGCTCACGTCCATTCTTAGTCCGTTGCCCCCCCCCCACCCCCACCCCCCACCCCCCCCACCCTCCACGTTGGTCAAGATAACCGCGATACGTCCGAGATATCTTGATGTGTTGTGGTCCATCCGGTATTATTAAGTGGTTGCTGGTCAGCTTGTGAGAGAAAGCTGCACTTAGCAACACAGTGAGTTGTGTCAGCTGATCTGATCTCTGCTAGCGGTGCGTATAGTATGAAAAATGATATTCACTACAGGACTTAGTTGTAGCAGAGCAGCGATGCTTCCTCGTGTGTTCATGTGTAACGGTAGCATCATATTTAAATCTCACAGAGCACTTTGCTAGAGTTGCAACATTTAGTCCATTAATGGATTAGTCTATGCTAGACTATTTTGATAACAGATTAATCAGTCTTTCTTTTAGTTTTCTATTTTTACTTTCTATTCTCTGGTTCCAACTTCACCAACGTGTGGATTTGCTGTTTTTCTATACTAAATATATGTCCACTTTCTTGAATATACTTCAAGAAATTTGCATTTGGCATCGTCCCCGTTTACATTTGTGTAACTTGTAACTGATTTTTTCCCCTTTGTTTCCTCAGTCACAGCTATATTGCGAAAGTTAAAGCAGCAATCCAGGGAGAGTGTGGAGGATAAGAGGCCAAAATTACTGAAAGCTCTCAGGGAGGTGAGGATCACACTGGCTTGACTTCCACAGATGTCGCTGCCACAACTGCTGCCGCTGAATGACATTTCACTCGCTTGTGTTTTCAAAATCTCTGCAGGCTCTTGATTTGCATAAGTGCCTCTCGCCTGTCCTTGAGGATGCATATTAATTGCTGAAACGCATAATGTGAAGTCTTCACTGTACTGTACTTTTCATCTGACTCATGAAGTCACAATATATTAGTTAAATCACTCAGTCAGACGCGTTTTGTGTCGTTTCTGTAGCTCGGTGACTTTTATCTGGAGCTGCATTGGGACTTTCAGAGCTGGGGTGAGTTTTCATATTTCTCAAACATTATTACAACATGAATAGTGATAAGATCAGCTTTAATTTGACATCACTTTGAGGGTGAGAGAGAGTTCTTTAGAGTTGCTGGACGAGTCAACTGTTTCATGAAAGATAAATCAGTGCTTTGGTTCTGTTGTCAATGCAAAACCTAGAGAATTGAAATACTTGTTCCATTTATTCACACACTGTTCTGTACTTCAGTGCCTTTGCTGTCCCGAATGCTGCCATCTGATGCTTGTAAAATCTACAAGCAGGGAATTAACATCAGGTAAAACATCAAATATTAGATCAAGCACGCTGGGTGTACCTATGAGATAATCTAATTCAGAGTGTTTGAAGCAGCAAGTGGTGGATATCCAGGTCGAGCACTTCTTTTAGATCTGAAAAGTAGGACGAGGCAATCTTCACAAACTTCCTCACCTCTCTCTTGATTTAGACTTGACACCACTCTCATAGACTTCACTGATATGAAGTGTCAGCGCGGAGATCTCAGCTTCATTTTCAACGGCGAGGCTGTGCCCTCCCAGTCCTTTGTGGTTCTGGACAATGAAGCCAAAGTGTACCAAAGAATACACCACGAGGTGAGTGACTGGTATGCCCTGTTTCCAATTGTGTCATCGGCCTTTTAATATGAAGAGCAGTGCCTAACTGTCATTGTCCCCCCCCCCGCCCCAGGAGTCAGAGATGGAGACTGAGGAAGAGGTGGATATTCTGATGAGCAGTGACGTCTACTCTGCAACTCTGTCCACCAAGTCCATCTCTTTCTCTCGTAGTCAGATTGGCTGGCTGTTCAGAGAGGATAAGACGGTAAGCTTTACGGGACAAAATGTAACTGCAGCTTCAATCCTTTACAAATGACTTCACGCATTCAAACATCATAAAAAGCCAATATGAAAATGAATTTCTTATTTTGGTGTCGGTCGTGAAAATGAAGGCAAACATTGGAAAAACATTAAAAGGGGGTTAAATATCAAACGGTTACGTGGAAGCAGGTCATAAAGGTGCATTTTAAGTTCAAAGGGCATTGGATTGTTTATTCCAGGTTGTTTTTCAGTCATAACTCGTTTAAAGGGACTACAGCCAAATCCATGTCTCCAAAACAAGTAACGGTTGTTCAGATCAGTTGCTCTCATCCCTTTTACCCTATGACCCCCTAAAATACATCAGTGTCTGCTTGCGAACCCTCTCTAAGTCTAAGAAATGTCTTCTCGGATTGTGTCATTTGTAAAATCCCGAAGACGTAAAAAAGACCCAGTCTTTCACAAGAAACAAAGATTAGAGAGAAGTTAGTGGAGTCCTACCAACACGCTGCATCAAGTCACCTGCTAAGAAATCAGCAGTAGTATTGGAAATCACCGGGTAACTTAACATCTGCTTGTTTTCTGTACAGGAGAGGGTTGGAAACTTCCTGGCTGACTTCTACGCAGTGAACGGCCTGATGCTCGAGTCCCGGAAACGGCGAGAGCACCTAAGTGAGGAGGACATCTTGAGGAACAAAGCCATCATGGAGAGCTTGAGTAAAGGCGGCAGCATCAGTGAGCAGAATTTTGAGGTGAGGGAGAAACGATTCAGTGTTCTGACTTCATCTGTCACCGGTCAGTAGTACCGGTACCCTGGCAACCGGGAATATGCCACTGACTGATACTGTCTCGTCTCCAGCCTGTGAGAAGGCTGTCCCTCACAGCTCCAGCGTCCAACACCATTTCTTGGGAAGAGTACATCACTGCGGAGCACGGAAAGTAAGCATCTCGTATTTTCCACGATTGCACCGGTCTCCGAAATGTGATCAGGGCGGTTTACAAGAAAATCTGTATCAAGCTTCAAATCGATGGAATCGATGTAAAAAGCGGTGTCTTTGTGTGTTCGTCTGCGTCTCTTCCCGCCTTCAGGCCACCGCACCTTGGGAGAGAGCTCGTGTGTAAGGAAAGCAAGAAGAACTTCAAAGCAACTGTAGCCATGAGCCAAGATTTCCCTCTAGGCATCGAGTCGTAAGTGCATCCATTCCTCCTCAGATCTATTTACAAAGCTTTCTGCACAGATTGATCCTGGGCGAATACACGCGGATACATTTGGGAGTTTTAGAAAATGGTGGCGTGGAGATGAAGTAATTCGTATCAGATAATTGGGCTAGGTAAGGGCTTGGGATGATTGTGCGGGGGATCGCAAATCAACAGCTCCACCATGTGACCTTCTTCAGCATTAGTTTTTTAACTCAGCTAGGCGGCTGAGTTAGCTGCTCTCGGGCTGTTTTGAAGGAAAGAAAATACTTCATTCTCTCTTATTTCCTATCCACACACTGAACTTCATGCACCTACAAGCCTGTGGCATATATTTCAGGTTAAATGTGTAAATGTAGATATTAGTACCGGACCCATACACGGTTCTTTTTTTTTTTCTTTTTTTTTGAATAAGAAATCATTTAAATAACCAAGATATGTACTGAGCAGGACATCTTACAGTGCTATCTGCTGGACAAACTATGTAATGGACACTGTTTCTAAATGTATACTACAATGTTTTCATACTGCTGATATGGCTGCTGTTGCCCACTGCTGGTTTCCATTTGCCCAAGCTTTCTTTTTGTCTGGTGATGAAAGTAGAAGTGTAAACCACGACACTACTTTAAGCTTTAGTCACCATTGATTGCCTTGTTTGTTATAGGCCAGAAACATACAATTAACTGCATTTAATAAAAAAAAAAAAAACAACAACCAAGTTTTGAGTTTATGCAGCCAAGAATGCTGTGAGTTTCTAAAGAACTCATAATCACGTACGGGAGAAGTTCACAGAGAACAAATCATATCTGAGAAAATAATTTAAAGAGGACTTTTCCAGGATAACAGCACGTTTCACTAAGTGGACGAGGAGGTGGGATTCAAACAGGATGCGGTTTTGGTTTTGCCTGTAATGGGTTACAGGCAGTGCTGTAAAGTGTTACTGGGACATAATGTAGTAAATTGCTTTATCTCCTCTTACTGAATAACCCTTAATGGAGCCAGCAATAAAACCCCACCCTTTATAATAGCTAATGGTGTTTTAATGCAATTTTATTCCCGCCTATTCACATTCTGTGTTTTGTAATGCTAAACGTATGTTATACTTACTACTCTTAAAATGTTCAATTTAATGTCATTAATCCGAGAGAGACCCGTGATTGCAGAGACATTATTGTTTTTTGCCGCAAATCAAATTATCTGAAGCCTTTAAAAGGTAAACATTACTGTGTTGTAGCCCACTGGTTTTCAGTCTCGGCTCCACTAGTTTTCATTCTAACCATTTATTTAGAGAATCTTTTACAACCGGGATGTAGAGCGACTGTAATTTAATACTTGCTTAAGATAAAAAAACAACAACAGTGTTTGTCTGGAGCCTGAGGATTAGGATAAAAAAAGAAACAAACTTTGTCGAAGCTGATATGCAGGTATCCGGATACAATTGATTGATTTATTCCAGTGGTTTCCAGCCTGGAGCTGGGGACCCACTGATCGGTTTCACTCAATGTCCTTTTTGTTCTCGCTCAGATTTCGGTAGGTTCTCTGTACCCGACGGCAAATAACACACAGTGAAAGAAGTCTGCTGACTAATTTCCCTCTTTTTGTCTTTTTTTTCTTCAGGTTACTGAATGTGTTGGAGGTCGTAGCCCCGTTCAAGCACTTCAACAAACTCCGGGAGTTTGTTCAGATGAAACTTCCACCTGGGTTTCCAGTCAAACTTGGTATGTGCGTCGACCTACCGCTGTGTTCCTTGAGGGGAACGATCACAAAATAACACGTTTTCTTCTGTTGTTCTTTTCTCCCTCGCAGACATCCCCGTCTTCCCCACCATCACAGCAACTGTCACTTTTCAGGAATTCCGCTACGACAAATTTGACGAGTCTATTTTCTGCATCCCCTCTGAATACAAAGAAGATCCCAGTCGCTTCCCCGACCTCTGACCTGTAAACACATCTGGCACAAACGGGAAATATCCAGCCAGCTAAAATGTTTGGGAGGTGGGAAACAAAAATGTGGAATCCTGTATTGTTTTATTCCTATACATTAGGCATCTGTTTAGTTTTTTTAAAGGGAGCTGGTCTTAATGATCAGTTATTGTTCATTTTGCTGATGGATCCGAAGCAAATCAATGCAAGCAGATGTTACAGATCGCCATCTTGCATATAGATGCATATCAGCAGTTGTTTTTTGTGAAATGAGTGATAGCTTTCGTTGTACTCGCGGTTCCCCACCTGAGCAGTTAAATCTGTTGCTCTGTGCTGCTGTTCTGTCCTGTGAAAACTGTCAGAAGACGACCTGGACTTCTAGATCCTCACTATTTTAATATTTTCTCTACCCCCTTCCTCTCCAAGGACAGATAACTGAGTTCTCGTTCTTAAAACTGCACTGACACCGTCATCTGTATATAATTCACGTTTCATCTGTAATTCATAACTAAAGAAATCACAAGCATATCTATATCCTTAAACTGAGCTTAATATTCATTTATTAAATATGTACTATATATGGACAATATACTATTTATATAGTCTATATATGTAATATTATTTATATATATATATATATATACACACACACACAGACACACACTCTCAAAGGAGTAACACTGTGTAGCAATACATTTCCAGTACTTAAGAATGTTGTTAACCAGCTGGGAGAAGGTTTAGCATAAAAACCCATTCTTAACAGTTTGACATCCAAGCCTTTTCCCTTGCGCAGGACGCAGTCTCCTGCGTTTTCAGGTCCGCTCATGTTACCTCTCGGCTGTCTCCATGTTAGTCGTGATCTTATGGATTCTGTGCTCGGTGTGAGTGAATAACTGTACTGTATCGAGGGTCGTTGTATGTACATTTTGTGTGTGGGAGAACCCAGATGGGATATCAGGTAAACTGTTCTTAGTTTAATACTGCACTGATATTAAGTATATTTAAGGCATGCTACGGCTGTGTTGGCCTACTGGATCACATGCATCTCTAAGATATATTCTCTGAGCGTTTGTTACATTACCTGCAGATTTATTGGTATTTAGATTAAGGAAAAACAGAAAATTGTGACACTAACACTTTAAAACATCTTTTAGTGCTTATAAAATCTCTCCTTGATGGTAGTCTGCGCATAGTGTTCTTTTTTTTTCAAGGAGAGTAAACTAAGCTGTGAAGTTGATATTGCTGGATATCTCAAAACTGTCCAGATGGGAAATAATCTGATCCATTGAGTTGTCTCTGGCTTCAGCTAATATGTACTGCAACCATACCTACTTCACTTCCCTTTAAATAAAGCACCAGCATCATGTTTCAACTGACGTGTGTGTGTGTGTGTGTATCTAAAAATAGGGGTATTGATTTGACAACTCATATTTTGCAATGCCAGGTTATCTTTCACTAATAAATTTTTGGGCAGTAAGTTCATAACAAGTTAGCCAAAAACAGACATTTGTGTCTGGTTTAAGGGCTGCAACTAATGATTATTTTCCTTTTCAATTTAGTTTAGTCTTAACGCGTCATCAAATAGAGAACAATGCCCATCAGTTTCCCTTAGCCCTCTGCAATGTCTTTGAAATTACTAACAGTCCAAAACCCAAAGATAATTAGTCAACTCTCATTTAAGACCGAAAAAGTTGTTTTACATTTGAGAAGCTGGAGCCATCAAATGTTTAGCAAACATGCAAACGTTTTTGCTTGAAAATGGCCATAAAGGAATAAAATAAAAGATTATAAAATAGTTGCTAAAATAGTTTTCTGTTAATTGACTAATCAATTAATCCTTTCAGCTCTCGTGGTTATTGTACCCATCAACTATTTCTCAAATTTTTCTTCTTGAAAACGTATTATTGTGATTTAAAACATACCGTTAAGGTGATTGAGTTTATCCAGATCACCCCAACCCATTCTTCCAAAAACCTGAGGTCAGGGTTGGGTGATATAAATTTGCCATACCTGATATTTTGTTATCTATCCTTTCAACATCTTTGTGTATATTAGGCTTTTTCATGCAATGTTGCCAGTCAATGAGCAGGACTGCATTGCAATATTGGATGATTTTTGTATAATTCTTGCAATGAAGTAAGTACCTTTAGTTGTCAAACATTCAATTCATTTAAAGCAGACCTTACTGTCTGGTTATTTTGTCCAGCAACATCAATATCAATATAAAATTACATATACGGTCGGTGATATATAAATCGGCCACACCAGCCTGAAGTAAAAGACATCCATCCATAACAAAAAATTCAAAGTCTTTATTCTCCAAATAGGCTTTATTATAAAATAAATCCTTGATAAAACAATCAACACTTTCGAATAACAAGAA
>JAVQJD010045194.1:0-16156 GCA_036023655.1 Nannoperca australis
ACACACACACACACACACACACACACACACACACACACACACACACACACACACACACACACACACACACACACACACACACACTTTTTCCGCTCCCTTCCTCAATTAGGTTCTCAGAGTCACTGAGAACAAGAGATAAATGGAAGTATAAAAAGCCTTCGGAGGTGGTTCTCTAGAAAGATATATTGAGTGAACACAGTTTGGTGAGAAAAGTCATGGCGCTCTGTTTCACTGCATTGGCTGGGATAAGTGCTGAAGACGGTTGGAGAGGGGGAGAGAGAGAGAGAAAGAAGTCTGTCTGAATCAGAGATATCACGAGTCTAAAAATCCCTCTTTACGGTAGAAAGAAAAAAAAACTGTTGATTAACTCACGACAAAGGGACTGACGATGCCTTCGTGAGGCAGTGGAGGGAGAGAGGTAGAACAAAACCAAACGTTCAAGCTGGATGGTGGAACCTTATCCAGTGAGGCAGAGGGTTGCAATGGATGTAATATGAATGAAGCATGTTGCTTTGACTGCTAACGACTCCAGGGTGTGTAAAACAAAGGACAGCACAGCGATGCCAGCACAATGAATACTGAAAAGGCTAAATCTTCCTGTGAGAAGCTAAGGGTGTTGGAGAGTGTTCGTCTCTCCTGCATGCATATTCTTAGTTTTCTAATATATAATCCAAATTGTAAGGAGGTTGGAGGGGCATGGCTGGTGATATAGGCAGGCGCCACTTGTTACAAGGAGGCCACAGCAGGTGATAGTGTAGAAGAGGCATTATGGTGTTTTTCTGTCTCTTTTTGTGAGGTCTGATGAGTTTAAAACAAAAGCCCTATAGATTCACAAACACTGTATGGATTCTGATGTGAGAGTTCTTCACTCTGTAGGCCACATATCCTCAAGTGTGGACGGAGTATGAACAGCAGAAGGAGCCTCCGGTTGAACGATGGTCGTCTTCTGAAGGGGCTACGCTCTGTTAGATTTTACCGTCTTATTCCTCCACCATTATTGCTTTCCTGTCTTTCACAGGCACTTCAGAGGATTGGGCTTTGGCTGAAGTTGAGCGTGAGAGGAGACTGAGGGGAGATGAGAGAGGAATGGCGGCAGGGTACGAAAGAGGCGAGTGAGTTAAAAGTGTGCTTGTGAGCTCTACCTTGTCATCTGCGACCGAAAGCCATCACCCAGCGGGTATACTAATCTGTCAGAGAAAACACTGAGGCTGCAACGACTGGTGCTTGAGCGAGTCAAAGAGCAGTGTCCTTGCCCCGTGTCGGGGTTAGAACCTGAGGACCTCCTAGCCCGGTCCAGTAGCCGACAAGGGCTGAGATTGGGGATTCGAGGGCGGGGGTGGGAGGGACGCCGAGGCTGTGAGGTTCCTGGATGTCCGGCCTCTGTCCCTGCTTACGTCTGTACCTACATATCCTTTGCTCTAAATCTCTTTAGTCTGTGTGGTTGTTGACGTGTTTGTTGTCTGTGGAAGATGGCGCCTCTGCTCCTTCCTTGACCTTTCGTCCTCCTCTCCCCTTCAGGACCTTGTAGCAGCCACGGGCGATCTTATACATCCAGATAGTGTTCAAGATATCCAGGGCGATACACGACGTGATCCAGGCCACCTGGGCGCCCAAGCCCAGCCGCTCAAAGTTTTCAGTGCCAAAGGTGGCGAATACACTGACCCAGTAAGATGGCATGACGGCAATGCGCACCAGGAAGAACACCCACGCCATGGCAACGCCGTTTAACACCACCATCCTGTGCGATCGGGGGTATTGTAATGCCTCAAAGAACCACCTGAGGGAGAAGGTGATGAAGAAATGTCAGAGAGGACGATATGTCAGCCATACGGTAAGACAAAGGGTGAAATCTGTTTCAGTTTTATATTTATATAGCACTTTAGGAAGCAAACAGGGTCTGCACCAAACCTATTGCACAGACAGACTTATATGTACACACATACAAGCCAGATTGAAATATAAACAAGTTAAACACAATGTAAAACCACAATAAACACAGGTTAGACACAATTAAAAGCCAAAGAACAAAAGTGCCTCTTAAGAGCAGCAACAGACTTATCGTCTAATGGCCTCCGGCAGGTTATTCCAGAGCCGAGGAGCTGCTACAGAAAAAAATAAATAAAACAACCCTGTCCCCGGCCTTTTTTGCTGTAGAGTTGGCTGTGATGCCCTTGTACATGGTTAGGATAGGAAGGGGATTATTCACTTGTAGGGCTGACTCACCTTTGGTTCACAAATGGTGTGGACAACTCTGAGATGAGACGAAAGTTGGCAAAGTAGGGAAGCACGCCGCGCGTCTGCAACGACCAAACACAGAGATGATCAAAATGACACACACACACACACACACACATTAGCATTTGTGACTAATCCAGCATCTCCGATTGCTATTTAAGTTTACAGACTCTTGAAGAGTGATAGACTCACCAGAACGTATCCATATGCATAGAGCGCCGCCAAGTGGTGACAGACAAAAAAGCTATCTCCCATAGTGCTCCAATTACATGCAAGCAGCACAAGGTCTAGAGGACAGGGGTGACAGGTTGGTCAGAAAGCAGTCTGTTTGACAAGCAGGATGATTACGTACATAACTGCATTTAAAAAGACAAAGAGCAGGGAGTGCACCAGTGGTGAACCCAAGAACTAAAATAGTTTTTAAAAAAGTGTAGAGAATGTTTGTAGAAGACATTTAAGGCTAACGTGTTATATGAAATCTAAACTGTTTTATAACCTTCATTTTCTAAAAACAGTCAAGTATAAACAGGCAGACAAAAGGCACTTTCTGACTTATATTGTTCCCTTCGACGTATTTTTTTAACCAATTCATCTGTACATTAACATATCAAAGTGAAGATGCTATAATGAAGTGACTTCAGCTTAAAGTCCCTTTCCTTTGTGTTCACAGCACACACAGTTTATTGGACTGTGTATAATAAATAATCAACAGAAGTAAAAAGAAAAAATAGCTCACCATAAAGGAGGTAACCACAGGTTATGGCCACATTTAGCTTGACAAGACTGGGCTCCCCCCTGTGGAACGGCAAAGAAACACATTGTAGAAAGTATTTTCAACACAGCTGTAACACTCAACAGCCCTTGAGACAAACAAGCCAGAAGGGCGAAGCTATTCCAGAAAAATCTAAAGCTCTGGAGCTGTGTTCCTCGGATAATCCCGATCGATAATCTACTTCTGTAAAGAGGACATGATGCAATTTTGCAAACTAATGTAACAAGACCCATGAGTCACGTAGAAAGGTCATTCAAGGTTGATTGTCTAATGATTGTCTAATGTTGACGAGCTTGCTGCGATATCCTTGTACATGAGCAGGTCTTGATTAAAAAGAAATGCATGGTGACAAGGCTGCAAGAGAACGTTGTGGTGTGGTCATTACATGACAACAAATACCTCTTTGATCAACGCGTTAGAATATCTGTGTTGCCAACTGTCTTTTTCTGCTTGTGAATCAACAGTAATCAGTGGTGATGTGCTCTGGTGACCCTTACGTGTCCTTGCAAAGAACATCTGTTCAAAATAACAATGAAGGGGTCTCTGCTTCTACAGACATCCGATCCCTGTATCAGTCACAAGTATCGTATGGCGATTGACTGGCTGACCGCTTGTGTAACAGAACCCCACAACGCCCACACTGTATAAACATACACTTAAAAAGCCCATGCAAACGCGCGCGCACACACACACACACACACACGCACACGCACACTGTACGGCGGCTCACCTTACCCACCAGGTGACCCTGGGCTCACCGCCGTCAAACTACACCCTGCACATTTCACCTGAGATTGTTCAGCACAGCTTCTACCTTTCTATAAGCTCTTTGACTGAATACACGAGTTATATGAAAATATGCATGTGCCATAAATGCATCTGTTCTTACATCACTAGCGGCTATAGACATCAAACATCTACTTATTTTGTTCTCTGATTATGTATCTAATCTAATGTCTGTTTCACAAGACAGTGAACTGATCAGTTGTATCACTTTACCACTGCACTTAAGAGGCAGAAACGCAGCCAGCAAATACAGTATAACGCTTGGGTAACACCCAATCTGACTGTTGATAGTGTGATAGTCAGAGTCTGCCGACACAGAGTCCAAAGGCTTCTTGATAATCACATCAGTGCGATCCATCTACAGTTAATTAAACGGACCGTGAACCCGCGCTTCTCTCTCAATGTATGGTTAACTGACTGGAATTTGTCCTAGAAAGAGATTTGCAGCCTTTTATACAGGAGTCCGGACTCAACGGGCCTCATGCAAGAAGCACTCATATGAGCAGCTTTGCTCTGAAGTGGCACGTACCAGGAATTTAAAGATAACTTGTTGCACTCACTCATTTTCTTGCACTCACAATTTTCTTTCAGGTACGAAAAAAAAGCCCAGATAAAAAAAAGGCTCAAATATAATAGCATATAGTCTATAAGAATTATTATGCCTTAATCTGAATGAATTAGTTTAAATAGGTTACCAAAATTGTCCAAAAAAAACCCAAACATAGTATGTAGTATAGTCTGTTTGCCGTTTCATGGTAATTTACTTCAATTTTTTTATTTATTTAATAAGCATGAGTATTTTAGCATGGGAAGTGCTAGGAATATTCTGATCTTTATGCAGGTTGCTGTAATATATTGTATTCTATTCTCTTATTTATCTCTCTCTGTCATTTTGACTGCCTCCCATCTAAGATATGGACTACTTTGTTTTAAGGCTCACACTGTGCGATTTTGGGCTTTTTGTGCAGGTTACTGTTTACTCATTGTGTCATCCCAGTCAAAATGTATGTGAAATCTGGAATTGCCCAATTATTATTTCTATGATTGACATTTGCGAGAATAGGATGGACAACCCGAAAACATAATGCCTCCAGCCGCGGCTATCGCTTGCGCGAAGGCATGATAAAAAGTGGCAAAAAATTTGGGGTTTAATGTTATGTTATATCTAAATCAGGTTGACCTCAATTCAACAACAACACCCTGAAATGTGGTCCGTCGTTCCCCTCAGAGTTCAGATAAGCCAATCAAGAAGGAGCAGCAGCGGGGTCAGACACGGCCTGTTAACTGGGTGGATTATGATAACAGCTCAGGCCGCGCTGCCAGCCAGAGCGACTCACTGAAAGATCCTGAGCAGCAGCTAGAAACAATGCAGGTTTTTCACAGTAAGGCTCGGGCCACTCAAGCACTATTGAGAGCAGCAGAGAAAACAATGGTGCTGTGTGACAGGTCTTAATGATGTTGTAATACAACCAGTTTGACTGGAGAATTCATGCTTGCGCCACTCCGGTGTTACAACGAGGTGAGCTTTGAGGCATTAGGATACTGCTGGGGATTGGCTGGGGTGCTGGTGGGTGAAGGGGATAAGATGAGAAATTCAACAAGAGAAGGGTGTGAGGAAACAAACAGTCACAGCTAACTGCAAGGCTCAAGTTGGACCAGCAATATTATGCTATTAACATAGAAACTGTTTCCACGTGACTATTTTTCTTGTGGGAAATTATGTGATAGGAAAAAGTTGCATTATATCCCAAAAACTGTATGTAAATACAAAGAGGCTTTGGGAGGAGGGTTAAGATACTAAACACTTGAACACTCAGCAGATGAAGATTGGTAAGAGGCAGAGGAGGGAGGGAGGGGGCCCCCCCATATTTCGTCCCGTCCTCCTCCCTCTTGATCCCCCCGCCAACCACCCCCACTTTCTCTTTTCTCCCCCTTTTTCGCCCCATCAGCAATGGGCTGGGGCCGACAAAGAGACAATAAGAGCGAGGGAGGTGTGCTGCATTGATTGGATAGCCAGAGATGTGGGGTACAACAGACAGCTAGAGACAGGAGGAGGCTATGGTGGTGGGGGGGTATCCATAAGAAGAGAGAGAGGGGTGGGGGTGGCAGAGGACTAGGCTGCTGTTGTTTGTTATGAAAAGGAGCCTTGTTGATGGGATTCTAGTCTGTCCGCTCGAGAGCCAGAGAGGAAGCGAGAGAGAGAGAGAGAGAGAGAAAATAAAAGGAAGAAAGCTGCAGAGAAATGCATTAAAAGACTGAGTGAGATATGAGAAAGAAATGGGGAAGGAAATTGCCATTTCTCTTGATGCAAATAACACAGTCAGCAGTAGCAGAGAGAGCAGAAGACAGAGAGAAGACAGCAAAGACAATCATCAAAAGGCTAAATCCACTCAATGTACAACTCTCTGGAGACTCCCCTGACACACCAGATCCATCCTCTCCTCTTCCCTCTTTCATTCTGATGAAGGGAACGCCACAGTCATCCCTCCAAAAGGTAATCACTACCAACCCTGACAATCCCTCACTACCACCCACCTCCCATCTTCATCCCTTCATCTGTTCCCTCCCTTACCTTCTGAGCTAAAAATGGCTGCCGGTCTGAAAAGACAGATGTGAGAAGACAGGTCTTTTTCCTAAAAGCGCAAAATGACAAGGCATAATGTGCGAGTTTTTTTGCCCACCTCCAGCAGGCATACACCGTCACTCTGTTTGGGTTCATAGGGACGTATTTATTTGCACGTCACACATTCTCCTGCCTTATTTCAATACATTATGGATGCTTCATTCATGAGTTTGCTTTGCTTTCTGTTCTTCTTACCAGACGGGGTTGGCGTTGACCGCATCGTCGAACCACAGGATGTACAGACAGAACAACCCCACAATCAGGGCGTGCACAGTCGACACCAACCTGGGGATGGGGACACACACACACACACGCACACACACACACTCAAAGTAGTAAACATGATGTCTGACTACTAGGAGTTTACAGTTAGGAATTATCATGGGGAATCATTAAAATAGGGGGTGCTTAGGTCTCTGCTGTCTTGTTTAATGTCTGTAGCTGCATTTATGCTGTCCCACGTCCACGTGAGTGTAACTTATTTTATAATCGGGCCTCATACAGCTTACCCCTGACCTTTGGACTGGTTATCTGGACAACTGAATAGATACTCCAGAGGTCCAGTGGCCCTTATCTCTCCTCTGCCATTATCACAGTTCCTCCACTGTCACCATGCAGCGCCTGAGGTACAGCAGTCCCTGGCCACAGGCTGCAGCTGCTGGCCGGAGCCCTGGCCAAGCCTGGCTCTACGGATCAACTAGTAGTATGAGTGCATGAGCCCATTATTACTGCTGAATCAGAGTGAAGTGTCTAAAAATGGAACAGCCACTGAGGAACTTGGCTAAAGCCAGTTGGTAAAACTGAGTGTCTATGTAGCCGTCTGTGTAGACTGTGTTACAAATCTTGCAGCCACTCTGCTTGTTGTGCTTGTATTGAGTAACTTCTGATTATTAGGACTGCAACTAATGATTATTTTGTGCCTATTATTTTCACGATTCATCGTTTAGCCTATAAAATGTAATTTTTTTTTTTAAACTGCTAATCACAATTTCAAAATTGCTTCTTTTGTCCGACCCTTCATTTACTGTCAGAAATGACAAAGAAAAGCAGCAAAAGCTCACATTTAAGAAGCTGGAACCAGCAATTGTTTTGACATTTTTGCTGGAAAAAGTACAGAAACGATGAATCGATAATAAAAAATTGTTGGCAATTAAGTCTCTTTCAAACAACTAATGGCTGGAACTCTACTAATCATATTCGTAACAACAAAAGAAAGCACAACTAACATGAAGAGAACAGATGCTGAACAGACAAAGAAATGAACAACAGGCTTCCTGTTAACGCAGCTGTTCAATACAAGACATGTGACCTTGCTCTTTCTTTGCAAATGCTTTCTCCCTTCTCTCCATGCACTTAAGTCGTGGTTACATAAACATACTGACACACTGAGTGCTGGCTGTTATGCAACAGTAGACCACTCTGAAGTGAACTGTCAGTGCCTGGCCTTTGACTTGGTTTGGACTATTCCTCATTACACTCCGTATTTTTAAATATGGACAGAAAGGCTATGTAAACTGTAGTTGTGTGAATGAAGGATTATCTGCGAGCACTGGCACGGAAAGAAGGAAGAAAAGAAACAGCCAATAACTAAGAGTCGGTGAAAGATGTTACGCAATCACAAATTGTTGCCCTCTGAAATTCACCTCCGAGTTTTCCACTTGAAACTTAAAACCTATAAGCGCTCCGTGCTCCACACAGTCGCATCACAGCTGTAGTTGAGGCGGATGATAATGGGTTGGCCTGAGGTGCATCAATGTCCAACCAAAAGCACTGGTTTTTGCTTAACAGAAGTCAGTTATGTCAGAACGTCATGACATTGCAATGTTGACACAATCCTGATTTAGGGAGATGTGTCTCAGTAGGGCTGCTGGACTATCAGTGATACCACGTCAGATTTGAATTACTTTGTTATACAACTGTATGTGTGAAAGAAACAGTAGATCCAAAACAATTAAAGTGAAACAACTACATGCCGGTGGGTGTACGTTCACTAAAGTCTGTCCCAACTAGAAGCCTAGCTTAGCTTACCACAAAGACAGCTATCCTGGCGCTGCCTGAAGGTAACTACATCTGCCTGCCACCATCTTTAAAGCTCACTAAAAACATATTTTTTAAATCTTTAAGTCAAATTGTGAAAACAACAATTCGGGAGGGGGAAGTCTCCACTGATTTCCCTGGGAATTGCTCTCAGCCAAGAAAACTACACTTCAGTTTTTGCATGGCTTAAACAAACAAGACATAATGTGCCAATTAGTGAGCTTTAGAGCTGCTGGTAGGTGCATAGATACTGTATCCCCCCGTTTCCAGTCCTCTCATCTAACTCTCTGCATGAAAACTAATAGTTATTTTAATAAAAAGGGCACCCTATCTTTATTGCAATGCAACCAATCATACATAAAACATGATAACCTTTTGTAGAGAGAAAACAATATAAAATGTGTCATTTTTATAACTGCATTTTTACATTTTTACCAAACAGCTCTCATTAGGTCCTGAGCTGGCAAACTGCCACAGCATTTACCAAAAAATGTATTCATAAAAAAAAAAAAAAGAACAAAATAAGAGATAAGGTTCCAGCTTCTTTTTTTTGTTTTATTTGGTACTGCTGGGTAAAAAAAATTTGCATCAGCCAAATTTTGATAAAATATGAAGACACCAAATACTGATTTACTATTGACTGGCTGGTGAATTTGAACATATATGTCAGTAGCTGGTAGACGCATTTTCCCAAACCCTGGTACTAAGATGAAACTGCCAGAGAATTTACAGGTTAGATGCATATGAGAAAAGGCCTGCAGTGCCCACAGCGGGGGAGTAGTGGGTTACCATGACATACCTGGAGTTCCACTCTGTGAGCTTGGTGGAAGGCAGCCGTCCATAACCTGGTGTGATGGCGGAGGAGAGCCGCGGGCTGGCCACCGAGAAGAGAAGTTGGAAACCCACGAAGCTGCCAGCTACCACGGTCAACTCTCTTGTCTCCATCACTCATCTAAACACAACAGGGGAGGAGACGGGAGGGGGCAGGATTTACAGAGAGGGTGATACACATGGACAGGTTCAATTGATGACTGTCAGTCATCCTGGGCAGCGCCAGATGAGAATCTGAGGTGGCGGCGGCGGCGAGAGGGTGAAGCAGCACCCTGCGTGGTTCATCCAGTCCACAAAGAAAAGAAGAAAGGGAAGGAGACAGAAGGGGAAAATATATATAAGCCGAAGACGGGCTGTCGAATGCAAGTGACATGAAAGCTTTAGACAAGCAGGAAAGTTCATAGAGGAGGAAGAGAAGATGAAAGGCACTAGAGTTAAGAGCAACAGAGGGAAAAATGCAGAGAGGCAAAAACTGAAAGAAAAGTTATTGGGTGCTGTGTATACAGTATGTAGCACAGCGCTTAGATTTAAAATAAACAGTCTTTATTATTATGCATATTTTGCAAGGGGATTACAGTGAGTTGTTTAGAACACACCAAAAATCCCTGTGAAGAAAACAAAGGCTGAGTGAGGAAAGAAAAGAGGATTGTCAAGATGAAGCAAAGGGTTCAGATCATGCGACAGAGGCGGGGAAGAGTGCGTAACAAGTTTTCACTTTTATTTTGCCCATGTGTGTGTTTACATCATCTGTATATTAGACCTCTGGACACTCTGATTGATGTCACACATTTAAGGGTTTTTATCAGTGTTAGTATCAGCCAGAGACAGAGGAGGTGAAGTGGGGGACCAATACAAATTTAAACTATTGAGGACTGACACAGAGCCTGGATGTAGACCAGTAAAAGGCAGATAAACTGACTGTAAACACATCACGCACATACACTGTGTACACACTAACTGAAGAGATCTGTTTACTCTCACTTGGGTCAACAAACCAGAAGCCTGTCTTTTTCAAAACACAGGCAATCAGTGGCGATGGACGGAAATAGCACCGGGTTTGCAAAAGCAGCAAAATCATTTTGTCCAAATATTGTTTTTTTCCCCAGACACGGCTGAATGAAAAAAGTGGAGGAAATATTCATCTTTGAGTCTGCAAAGTGGTTCTTCCATTCACTGTGGACTGGCGTTGCCGCTCGGACAGTAATCTTATCGGTTTTCTGACCTGCTTTTGTTCAAGAGCTAAAATATTCAGTCTGTTCTGAGCCACCGGATGTCTCAGGGTCGGGCCGGAGCATCGACGTCTTGCTGGCAGCGTTTTCCACGTAGACAAAATAAGGAGCTTGCATGTACCTTGTAGTACCTACTAAAACAGAAACAGAGACTAGTTTGTTCTACAGTAATATCAGCTATTACAACATACTGTCTCCATGCTTGTCTGCACTCTGGCCTGATAAATACACTGGAATTTGGAGTAAACCACAGAAATCATGCAAGCTACTTAATGCCACTTATTCCTGCAGAGCTGACGATTAGGATTGTGCAAAGTAAAGATTACTACCGACCGGCACAAAGGTAGAAACCTCATATAATGTAGCTATAGAGTCAGTGAAGGCATTCTCTTTGCAAAGCAACCAAAGTACTTCAGCCTCTGGGAAGCACGTGACACATTAGGCATGTAGCCTATATTAAGTTCTATTTTTACTCCAAAATGTCCAACGTTGCGCATGCATACTGTAAAATACAAGGAGACAAAGCACAAGAACAGGCGGTTGAAGAAAACATAGTGCTACAAGTAAAACCCATCAATTTAAAATACAGCCGTGAAGATTACGGCTTTGCTCGGAGCCACCAGAGGCAATCTTCAGAACAATTTTCCACTTCAGCTCTAAACATATGAAACAACTGCAGAGTATAGTCCAAAACTGGATCAAAATGGATAGGATGACAACCATCACATGCATGTTACCCACAATTCAAAGCAGCTGTAGGAAGTACAACTCCTACTCCGCTGAGGTTCCCAAAGCCCCATTCACAAGAAGCTGGCATGTGCAACAGGGAAGCTGAGGCAGGCAATTCTTCTTGGAGGAGCCACACAGCACTCACAGCCCCTTATTGTCCCCGGCAGCAGCTATGCACATTCCTGGGCCACGTTGATCATATGCAGCATGCGCCTGAATTATTCATTGGCATTCTTCACCTGGCAGGCTGGTTCACACTGCCCCACGGGGAGAGGCAGCACACAGACAGAGCCTCCTCACTGCGGTTGAAAGCCCGGACATGAGAGGTGCTCTGCCGTCCACGTTTGACCTTGTCCCCCCGCCGGACAATCCTGCTGCTGTCAGCAGACCATGACCCCGTGACATATCGACAGAACATAAATAATAGCGGTTCAATTTCCCCTGTTCCTTTAGAAATCAAAACCGTGCCCTGTCTACCGCATTGCTGCACAAGACCAATGGGTTTGACTCGATGCTCCTAGAGCACAGTCCTTGCTTGTGGCAGCCTGATGTCACCAATCTCTGCAGGCACCCCCCCCCCCCCATTGTGTGATGTGGAGTATTGTGCACCCAGGCACAATAGCAACTGGCGTGTGCAGCTAAAAGTAAAGGGTACATGTAACAGTAGCCGGCCTCTCCTTGGTAAGTGCATTATGCTTTGCAGTGGGTGCATATGCACAGTAAAGCGCTGCAGACAGTAGACGCTGCTGGGGAAGACGAGCGACGTGTCAGATGACTATCGGCCACATTGGCACATTAGCAAAACACTGCTTTGCAAAGACGGCGTTTGAAGTCGGTGTAACGAGCAAGAGACGCAGCTCGACGGGTTTCAGGAGCAGAAGTTAGCGGTTAAAACTGCAGGGGCTGCTACGGACGCCGTCGGTACCGCTGCCACCGACAAGACACATCGTCTCAAGACGGGTCCGGTAATTAAAAAAATAGCGAAAGTGTGTGAGATAAACACGGCACGCGTTGGTCTGCGGTATATTTGATGTGGTGGAGGCAGTAGGGAGGACTCTCTTACCTGCTATCCGTCGCAAAGGCGGGGAAGCTCCCGTTCAGCCGCCGTCTGCTCCACTTTCTCACAACTTGACGTTAGCTAGCAAGTCGGCTAAACTGATACAGCCCGCTGCCTCTCGCCGTGCGACCCCAGGAGAGAAAGGGAGAGAAAAAGAGGCTTCTCCGCTACGCAAACAACGCCGAGTCCCAGCAATCTTTACAGCCGGGAGGAAAACGGCTTTTCTCACAGCCCCATTTCTTCACGGCCATGTGTTTCGAGTTATGAGTCCGATAGAAAAGTTTTTTACTCGTTTTATTTTGGCGTTGACAGTAAGGACCAACCGGTGACGTCGACACGTACCCACCCCTTGTGCACACGCCCCCACGCCAGCGGCTACACCCACGAGGAACAAAGGCCACGTTACAAAATTATTGATGATATCTTGCAGCACGATATATTGTGCAGGCCGTACCTACTTTTCTTACCCATTTACTACACAAATCATTATTTGACATCTAACCGTTCTGCAAACCACGTTGCTCTGGTTTAGATATTTGAATGGACTTGTTCTACTGTTCCAGGCATCTGGTGGTTTCCATGATATGAAACTGTATTAACAGACTCTTGAAACTCGCTTCAGTTTCATTTCGGTCAGTGTTGTGTAATGTAATCCAAAATTCTTAAAATGTACAGCATACCATCAAAAATGTTCAGCAAAAGTGTAAGAGCTGAAAGATTAGTCAATTAATCGATTTGTCAGAAAATCAATAAACACTCTCTGGCTCCAGCTTTTCTTATGAGAGGATTTTTGATATCTCTGGGTTTAGGAGTGTTATTTAGACAAAACAAGTAATTTCAAGAAGTCAACCTGGACTCTTACACATACACTGGTATGGTCCTTTAAATTACATTGAAACCCTCTCGAGATTTATTGCATGATTAAGAAGTAATGTTTTGGGTCTTGGCTTGAAAGGCAGGTATAGATACAACTGGATCATGCCTATACAAGCATATTACTCTACACAGGCAACACGCACATTCATTCACAAAAAGATTTTGGAATGTAGGAGGAAATGGGCACACCTGGAAGAAAACAGGAATTCACGACTAAGGGCAAAGGAATAAAATGCAAATCATTTATCAATACTGAAAAAAGTTAATGTGGGGGTCATTACGGCCTGCTAATAAGTTGTCTTTATGGGTTGTTCTTCGTCATGGTTCACATCACATTCTTCAAACTGCCTGACCTCTTTGTTCTGTCCGCTTCTGAGTCACTTTGCAGGTGATACATCCAGTCAAGGTTGTCTGTCTGGTTTCACCACACACACACACACACACACACACACACACACACACACACACACACACACACACACACACACACACACACACACATCCTGACTTTGATTGAAATCTGTAGGTGTTATTTTCACATTCTGCACATTTAGTTGGGGTAGCACTAAAGCAAGTTTAAAATAGACACAATGACATACATTTGAAATAAGGTAGTTTAAAAGGTTTTTTGAATTGCATTTAAAATGAATCACTCTGTTTGGGTTCCTTCTAGAAAGAAAGAAAGAGAGAGTGAGAACTGGATTGTACCCTTTATTAAAGTAGTGAGTGAGTCAGAAACAAGTGTGGAGACAGAGACATTTTGAAAAATGGAGTGCAGGCTGACTGACAATGTTAGAGATGCAGATATATGAAGGTAGCAACACTCACTCAATGTACAACCCGATAAAACCTTATAAATGAACATGCTGTAGGAGACATCCTAGGCATTATGGGTTAATAACAACCAGATAGCATAATTCAAATTAGATTGTGATACGATCCAATACAAATTCAAACGGAATTAGATTTGAATATGAAAATTCAGATTTGTTGAATACTTTTTTCCAGTCTGGCAGAGGAGAAATAAAAAGGCCATTGTGACTGAGCGAGCGAGTGAGTGTGTGACAAAGCACACAGAAAGATGGATAAATTATATTTATGTCGACTGAAAAAGTGTGTCGACACAGGATGAATCTAATGCCTTCTCTAACAACGAAGAGCCTCGTTGGTTTACTAAACATCAGCTGCTTATTAGAGCAGATCAGATGCCAATCACAGGAGCCGCACAGTGATATAAAGAGCTGTGGGGAAAATAATTAATTCAAATAATGTCAGATGGAGCAAGCATGCCAGTGTGGGTTGATGTGCTTGGTTTACCTGGTGCAGTGGATTGTAAAGTGTCTAGAATCAGTTCTATAGGCTACTTTAAATGAAACATGTTTTTTATTGTGACCTTGCCCTTTGAAATGCATGTTAAAGCAATAGTTTGACGCTTTGGTAAATACACTTATTCACTTTCCAGCTGAAAGTTAGATGGGAAGATCAATAACATTCTAAAATCAAATGAAGTTGGAGCCAAGAGACGGTTAGCTTAGCTTAGTATAGCATAAATAAGGGAAAACAGCTAGCATGGCTCTGTCCAAAGGTAATCCACCTACCAGCACCTCTAAAGCTCACTAATTACTTAAAAGTTCTGTTGTCACTGTGAGGCAAGTAGCGGAGAGGTTTTCGTATGGATCATAGGCTGTATATAAAGATGGATGCATCTCCACTTCCTCCTACGGTGCAAAAATCACTTACCTAACCCTAACCCAACTTATCAAAAAATAAACCCTTGAACAAACATCTGCGTGATAAAAACTACCTAAAATGACAGAAACATTTTTTGACGCGATGGTATGGCTTAAATAAACAGCATATCATCTGAGTTTTAGAGGTGCTGGTAGGTGGATTTTATTACCTTTGAACAGAGCCAGGCTAGCTGTTCCCCCTGTTCCCAGTCTTTATGTAAAGCTAAGCTATCCAGCAGCTGGCTGTAGCATCATATTATCCGCACAAACATGATAGTGGTCATCTCATCCCTCTCTCTGCAAAAGCACAAATAAATGTATTTCCCAAAAATTTAAAACTGTTCCTTAAAGTTCATGTGAATGTTATATGATTACATACATTTTTCATGTAAGTCCCATACTCTCCTGTTGGAGTATTGTATGTGAAAGTGAAGCAAATATTCACAATTCTGGTGTGAAATTGGTGAAAGTGACTAATGACTTGGTGTGAAATGGATGGGTATTTAAATTCTTTACTGTACTTTGATATCAACTTGATATGCAGGTACAAAATAAATCAACAAACAAAACCAGAAAGTCTCTCTATTGAACTCTAAAACTCTGAAGAGTTTTTGAAAGCTTTTGTTACCCGATTGATTTAATTAATTTAGTCAGACTCACTAAACAAATCCTTAATTTAAAATTTCAAGCATGGAAATTTCATGTCCCTGATGACTTACTGTAATTAACCTGTAATGATGATGATAATGAGAACAACGATGACACTGTTTATTACATTAGGAGAGTAATTTAATACAGCAGGCTACTTAATCTCACTGCAGGCCAGAGGGCTGTTTTCATCAAGGTGTAAGACAGAACGAAGGGCAGGACACAGCAGGGCAATGTAGAAATCTGCAGGCCGGCTGAGTCTTTGGGTCAGTGCCATCCCTTTTGGTTATGTTTAGACGAAACATAAAGTCTGTGTGAAGTGGATTTTTTTTTCAACCTTGAGGGCATTTGCTGGAAGGAGAAAGGTGGTTGGCTTTTAGCCCAGGACAAAGAGGTAATTGCTTTACGGTAGCCCTGCAGTGGATGTCCATATGCTAAGCAGAGAAGTATATGTAAACTTACCTAAATCCAATATTTATGTCAGAATCAGAATCAGAATCCGGTTTATTGCCAAGTATGTATTCACATACGAGGAACTTATTTTGGTGCGTGGGTGCCAACAAGAACAATATATACATATCGAGAAAAATAAAAAAGATTAAA
>JAVQJD010045195.1:0-10817 GCA_036023655.1 Nannoperca australis
AGGAGGAGAAAACGGATGCGCTGGTGGACATGAAGACCAACAGGAATCTTGTTTTGAAGAACTGCTCCGAGTTGATCCACTACATGCGAGACTGCATCTCTGAGGTATTCCACTGTGGAAAAAAAACACAAACTGCACACTGACCAACACATGAGAGGCTGAGTGCCGACATACAAAATTGAGCTAGATGCTCTGAACTATGTGAGAAGTCATAAAACTTCAGTTTTTGTGAGTTTTAAGTGGTGAAACTGATTATATGACTGTTGAGCTGCTGATCTCCAGACAGTTTTAATCTTACTGCCTCGCTCCTCTGTTCTTTCTGCTTAGGAAATACAATACGAGGCAAGCTGCACCAGTAAGTATCATTCTGTATATGAGGGGTATTTTATAATACAACAGTGTATAAATGTTGTTTTCCTCCCTTTTACCCAGTGTTCTGATGTAAGAATGTCATCTTTTTTTTTACAGCCAATTGCATAGGAAAACCTGAGAGTCTGGATGGAGGAGGTAGGGACAGTTATCTTAAGAAAACGTAAAATTTTGACATAAAAGGTGTGAATGAAATTAATGATTTATTAAGTCTTACTTTTATCTCAGAACCTCAAAGCCTCCAAGAAATTTCTATTCATAAATACTAGACAGCAATTAATTGGTTAGTTTGGTATTTTCCTGAAGCAAACAATGCCTCTGGTTGAAGTCATCACTGCATCCTGCAGACACTACTCAGGGCTGTAAACATCACAACCTCTTCTGCCTATTCTTGTTGTCCTATAAAGACACCGCTGATCATCAGTCAAAGAAAAGACATTAAGGGGCAGAGTTGAATAAAGTATTTATCTATCAGAATATCAAGAGGACCACTTTGAGTGTTGTGTTCACATGCGTATTTATTAGACTACCGTTAGTTAGGAAAGGCTTGGTATACCACTAAACACCCTACATGACCAACAAGTTATACATTTGTCAATAACATTGCAACATAATATACAGTAACTATATCGTGACTGTGCCCGTCTGGCCCTACACGTTTTGTTCATCCAACAGAGCAGTGTGAAGTCGTGTTCAGAGTGAACGAAAGGAGAATTTTACGCATGGTGCAACGTTTATTTTTATTTATTTTTATTTAGTCTCCCTGTGTTGTAGATTTCTACAGACATGATTCAAGACTTGTAGGCCAAAGAAAATGTCTATTGATGCTAAACACGTCTAATCACATTATTTGAATGACTGAACTATTGGACCTTTGAGATAAAATAAAGTGTTGTCTGTCGATGTCTGTTCTTTTAACAGGGATGTCCCGCAACCACTGGACTGCTGTTGTTGTCGTTGTTGCTGCTGTTGTCATTCTGCTCCTGGTGGGAAGTTTCCTTTACATGAAGTATAGGTGAAGGGGTTGGAAATCCTGTCATATAAGTGACTCATCTGGCATGTTGTTGAACTCTCTGAAGGCTTTACACTCCTGTGAAGAGGCAGATTGAGACCCCAAAGTGGCTAATTTTTACAAATCAGAGATTACTACTGGAATGCTTGAGTCTTCTGATGATGCTGTGGTTTGAATAGGCTTCGTGGGGAATCTGCCGTGGCACGATGGACGCCCTTCAGGACTCTACCAAGAGGAGGGGATGGGGGTGGGGCACAATAAGCGAGAGGAAAACGAGGAGTGGGTTCAGGAGGGTATTCAAGTAGGAGGGTATAACTTGGTACTTAGCGTAATTGGGGTGTGGTCCTGTTCCCAATATTCTGTTGTATAGCTTAAACTGCCACCAGAAAAGGAAACACTTCCAGTACTGTAGTATTTATTTTTAAATGGTAGTCGTGCATACAATTAAAAGATTATACACTAAGTAGCTTTAGAGGCACTAGAAATGATATCAACAGATTAAGAGTAAGAACTATTTAGATTTCAAATATGTTAAAGTAAATGTTATAGATGAGTATTGTGACTAACACTATAATATATGCAACACATAATAAATCTAAAGTAATATAAGACTGTTTCTGCTAAGAAACAGAAAAGAGAAGACAAGAAGTTACTGTGTGAGATCTACCTGGTTGATTTGTTGCCATTTAACCGTCAGATTTACTGTTTATCTCCGTTCATCGTGTCGAAGTCGCCTGGAAAAGCAAAGTGATTCTACTGACATATAAAAGTATCTTTGTCTTTATGACTCATCACTTCGCTGTAAACTCAGTAATTTAGCAATTCATTTTTCCAGTGATCTGATTGGTCAGTAGTGGGGCTCTGAAGCAGAACCAAGTTTGACTCCTGTAGCATTACAGAAACGGCTTTTAACAAACCTCTTAATCCTTCCTGTTTCTACTTTATATCTTACAGTATACTCATAATAGTGTATTACTTATCTTTACATGTCCTGAATTGCATTATATTTGCCTCTTTGTATTAAACTAGATGTCACCAGTACATTTGTTACCTACATTATGACATTGTATTTTATAACACTTCACTTCAAATGCTGTAACATTCACTGTATCAGGACTCTGTATCACCTTTTTCACTGTGATTTTCTTTTGTCAAGAAAAAAATTAACTTCCTCTATCTGAAATCAAGTGTTACTTTTTTTTTATTTCGTTACTGTACAACAACGGAGGTGCACTTTAGTCTCTGATGATACCTCTCAGCCAATGAAAATGACTGAAAGCACATGGCGTGAGGAGCCTCGTGACAGGAAGTGGTGTCATGCAGAGGTGATTCGACTGAGTCTCACGTATGTGAGCTAAAGCACTTCATGTACAGCACTGTCTTGTGTCTTGTGCCTGTGAGCACAGAAAGTGGTGGGATAAAAGGGGGAAGGCTGATCTGCTAGCTGCATTACAGCTCCACCACAACCTGTACTGCAACACCAGTAACTAGCCTCTCTGTTAAGATAACTAGAAGTAGTGAACACCATACTGACAGAGTGGAGAGCTTTTCTGGAGATATACAGTATCCCTTAAATGTCTCCTGCAGGTTTCTTTTTACTGACTGAATGAAAAAAAAAAGTAAATGAAATGTGTGTGGTTAGAATCCAATCATTTTTCAGGTTTTAAAACAATGTATTTTACACAAAACCAGGAACGTGCTCGAGCTGACGACATGTGATCCCTATGGCTTGCGATACGTTTTCCTGTAGGTCTCTCGCACGAGCCCTTCATCCTGTTGTATAAATCCAGAGTTCAGAGTTTTAGTAACCGGTCTGTGAAGAGTAAAACCACATTACAGCGATGCTTTTGAGCAGTGTTATATATATTCAGAGGATTATGACATTTGGTTCCTCTGATAATTAAAAATGAAACGACCTACGGCACATTTCACTTTCAACATCTGTGGAAAGTGACAGACATGACTTAAACGGAAAAAAACGTTTCTTTAACTCTCACTTCCAACTGAGCACAAACCTCTGGACCTTTTTCCTGATGGTACACTCAGTGTAGAAAGACAGGACTGGCAGCAGCAATGCAGCAGAAACTCCCCTGTGGCCATGGGCTCAGAGAATAAAACGGGGGAGTTGTATGAAGTCAGGGGCTCACCTGAGTCATATAGAAACAACTTCACAGAACTTTGCTGGGCTTTCTGAGAAGTGTCCTCCGCCTCTCAGCAGCACATTGGGGACTTTCTCCTTCACCACCCTGGGTCATGTTTAGGTACCAGTTTCATGCTTTGTTACTAAAGACAGCGGATTCAGAATTGAAGAGTTCTCTGTGTGTGTTGCTCTTTTAAAGACACCCTCCACACTTTTACATTTATTTTACCTGCATGCTTCATTTTAACCTCTCTCTGTCCAACAAGACTGAATACCTATGGCCTATGTCTGATATAAAGAACATTGTCATATCTGGTAATATCCAGAGATGAAGTTGTGATAAGCCACGCGTCTCAGTCCACTGAACATTGTTTGTTGAACAGAATCAAACTGGTTACTGATACTTCTCCAGTACGTTTGTAAGACATCACAGCCTCATGTGGAATGTGCTGAGTCATAGTGTGTGACTTATTTAAGAAATATCCAATGAGCCATAATGTCAATTCACTCTTTTTGTATACCTATTGTAATATATATATATTTCTCTTGTTTGCATGCTATATTTTATATCTATTACTGTTTTCACCTCTGCTGCTGTAGCACTGCAGTTTCCCCACTGAGGGACTAATAATGTTTATTTACATTTTACATTACATTTAGGTTTATCTCATCTTATCCTCCTCTGCCGGTCACTCCACCTCCTCATGGTTTGTAATGTGTAGGTTGACACAGAATAAATGTTGAGAAAATTCCAAAAACGTGTTTTTTGCCTCATAAAAATCATGGCAGCAGGCTTTTATGAACAGCTGTGGTCACAGACTCTTTTCCCCTGAAATCACATGCCCTCACATATTAAAAGTTCTCAGGCGTGTAGGTTGTCTTACTGTAAAGGTGTAGATGGTTTTTTATAGGCATGCTGGAAGTGGCTCAGCTGAAGTTCTTTAGTAGTGTGGCCCTGCTTCTACAACTCTGCTATGGCTCCACCTCCAGCTGATGATTGGTTGATTATGTGCGGCCTGTTGTTCAACCACTGATGAAACAATAACTGCCACATGATGTCAGCAAAGCTTCATGTTTCTTCACACTGACAGCACTCATCACGAGTGTTTGCCCAACAAATAAGGCCCTTTGCTTCCTTATGTTTGAAATAACGACTCGTACATCAGTTGTTAACAGCAGTTTTACTATGATTACACGTTATTCTGTAGGGGCGTAATACATGTGTACGTATATGTTTATGACTGTGTGAAGAAGTGAAAGCAGCTCACACACCAGTGGGAATTTCCCATGTAGGGACGGAGAGAGAGAGAGAGAAGGATGAGGACAAGATCAAAGCAGGGGAACCAGGCAATAGACAGAAACATACCTCCGATAATGTATTGATTGGTGTTCGGTAATAATTCTTTTCTTTGTGTTTGGTTGTGGTAAAAACCTGCAATGGCAAAACAATAGGTAGATTTTCTTTTCTTTTCTGAAGCCTTTGTATTTTTGTGTTCATTAAATGTTTGCAACAAGTGCAAGCAACCGACAGAAGCTCAGGTCTGAAACTGAAAGTGGTCCTCACAAGTAGAATCACACCCAAACAAAGGGAAAAACAAACAGGACGGTTTGAAGGGAGTTTCACAACAGCAGAAGTTTGCAGTTGTTATATTAACGTTATATTAACGTCTGCTACAATCTGAATGTCGCACATCCTCAGTTCAGTTTGTATTTACATTTACATTGCACTCACGTTGCACAGCTCTTCTTTATATTATTGTACATTTTCTACTTAGTGGTTTTATTTAATTATTTCTGTATACATCTGCTCTTGTTGGCACCCACACACCAAAACAAATTCCTTGTATGTGTAAACCTACTTGGCATTAAATCTGGTTCTGATTCTGATTCTGATTGTTAATTGGCTGCTGTCATATTGTCTTTATGCATCTTTACAGCGCTGCTCAGCGTTCATCTCTCCTGGACACAGACAGACCCGTCCTGCCCCCTGTCAATCACCTCCAGCTCGGGTCGCGGCTCCAGCTGTCTGGCCCTGCACCGTCTCAGTTTACCCATCACCTCGCCTCTGGCAGCAAAACCAATTAGTGTCTCATAGTAAAGCAGAGACCTGCTCCCTGAACGTCGGAGCTTGGTTTTTATTTCCTTCTCCCTGTGACCACAAAACCATCTCCACCAGTGACCCCCGGCGTCTCGGGTCAAGTGGAGAGATTCCCAGATTTCCACTGTCTGTGGAAAGTCACTGTCAGTGGTTTAAAATGCAGTTTTTTTCCCTCTGTGTAATGATGTACTGACTACATTTTGTGGGCATGAACATTAACATAACAAATACTTTTTGCCAGCCCTCTAAATAGAGATGAAACCAAACACTAATGGCTCTTGTGAATCTGTTTTGTTTGCTTTATCAGCATTTATCTGCATTCAAAATGTGCTTCATGGTTCCCTATAAGTCACTGTGTGTTTGTATTTGGCTGACAGAACAAGATTAGCTGCTGTGATTTGATTCCATTTGACAAAATCCAACACAATTAGTAACAAGATAAAACATCATCCCCTAATGTCTCCGTCTGAATCACAGCATCAAAGGTTCACACTCCCCTCCGTCTCTATTGTTAGAGAAGCTGGTGATTAAGGCCAATCTATCTTCAGTGCTTTGTGGGAACATTTCGATTTGAAAAGGCTTAGAGGGAGTTTTGTTCACCTGCATCAATAACTTGATTTTCACTCCCTCTGCGTCGCTTTCTGTTTGACTGACAGAGTGCACAGCTGAGCGGCTTCGGGAGAAGACAGACAGTCATCGCTCCGAGGCGAGGAGGTCACTCCGAGTGTCTGGAAATAAAGGATATCAGCTTGGACACTCTGGGACATCCATCTCGCTTTGACAGCTCCGCGGCTGTGAGCGACGAGGAAAGGTCCGTGGTTATAGTTTGTGATGATGGCGTGATTATTTAGTGAGTGAGGTCAGAGGTCAGGCTCAGTGCAAAGCAGCAGATAGATAAACTGATTCAGTATCATGCTGTATGACACTTTAACACGGATACTTTACGCCAGACACTTGAGTTGGTTCACTAACATCCCGCCCCTAAAAACATCCTGAAGTATAAATCAGGGAGATATTTCCAGGCCACCGGAGCAGGAGGTAAACTCCCTGTAAACGAAAAACATTCTGACTCTATTTAGACCAAAGAAAACTTTTAATTATGTTTTTTTATTGTGACTTTGCTGCTCATGTTCAAGTCTGTTTTATTCATATAGCTCAATATCAGTATTTCCCTCAAGGGGCCTTACAGCATGTAACACCCTATGTCCTTACACCCTTGAAAAAAGGAAATACTTCCTCCCAAAAATACCCTTTAACTTTAAATAAAAGGAAGAAAGCTCAGCAAGAGCAGCAGGGGAGGGATCCCTGTCATCTCCAGGACAGACAGACACATGCAGTAGCTGTCTGTCTGCAGACGTGTCGGACAGGCCTACTGCGCGTCCACATCCCATGACTCTATACAGGGTTTTTAGATATTTTAGGTTAAGATGTTTGTGTCTCTGACAAAGAAAATACAACCCATGACAACACACGACAAAGTTCACATGGGTACAGAGTTACTGCAATAATGAACATCCTTCTGTAAAACTGCAGAATGAGTTAGTTGTGTACTTGCCAGTAGTCTCACTAACACGATCCCATTGTTCGGTAGTGATATGACGGATTAAGGATGTCAGCTAACTTTGGTTTGTTTTTAACATCACATAGAATCATATCATAAGTAGTATGATGTTTCTCCATGACAGGAATGACTTACATATTCAAATCACTGGGCAACCAGGTTGAAGGGTTCATCATTATTTATGAAATGGTGCCACCTTGTGTCTAAAAGGAGTGGCGTCACTGCTTTGCCAATAGATATTTGGCAAAGTTAGAATGAATTTTACAATGAACTGATTATGTGATCACAAAACTTTGGATTAATTAGATGCATTCTTTATAAATGAAACTAAATTCCAGCCTTGCTGCACCACAATTACAGGTCGGGGACGAAGCTACAGACGGGGGAGGGGGGGGTTACTATCGGAGAGCTTTTAAGTCTCCACTCTGGGCCTCAGCGTGAATGAATATCATTCAGCACTGCAAGCTCAGTATTCCAGTTCACACAGTGGGCTTTTTAAGTTCACTGCACTTAAAATGAATGTAATAAGAAACTTCAGTGTAAGAACCATTTTCACCATTTTCGCATCTCCAGAGATCCTCTGGTAAAACTACAAGAGGCTGATGGCCTTTAAACAGTATGTTCACCATGTGGTGGCTGTCATGTCACTTCATTTCATATTGTTCATGTCATGTCATGTCTTGTTGTACATTCGTTTTCTTAATTAATTACTCAAGTACTGAACCTAAGAACACACTTGGAGGTACTTCACTTGCGTCGGCCTATTTCCATTTTACTCCACTACATCGGTCTGGCAGCTTTAGTTACTAGTTACTTTTCAGATCAATATTTTACAAACAAAACAGGTGATCAGTTAATAAAATATAGATTTAACCCCTCAAAAGTACATGAATCATTTAAAATGAGCTCCACCTCAACCAATTGAATATTAGTGCAATGTTCACCAGTCCACTATCCACTGCTGATACTTTGAGTGCATTAAATAAAGTTTTTATTGCGTGATATTATAACTTTTACCTAAGTAAAATATCTGCGTATGTTTTCCACCACTGCCAAAGTCTGAAGCTGGTCTACAACAAGCTGCCAAAGATGTTTTCTGCTTTGTTAATTGCTGTGGTTTTGTTTAATTTATGCATCTTATACTGTTTGTGTAACCTGAGCTGCTCTGCTGCCATGAACATCCCAGTTTTGTCCAGTAAACAGTGTTGTTCTGGAAAGTAAAGCTTCCTGAAACCTGGAAAGAGAGAGGAGGAAATTGACTTAATGTCGTTTGAGATTACTGATTGTATTTGGTTGTAGATGAAAAAGAGAGAGAGAGATGGACAGGACAAAGTGAACGGGAATTTGCAGCACGTGAAAATTGAAGACAGGTAATCTAAAGAGAATCAGGAGGCTGAATCACCACCAGGGAATCAATGAAGAGAGAGAGAGAGAGAGAGACAGGGAGAGAGAGAGAGAGAGAGAGAGAGAGACAGGGAGAGAGAGAGAGAGAGAGAGAGAGAGAGAGATCAGAGTTGTCAAGGTAGACAAAGGGAAAAAAGAACAAACAATCGTTTCTTCTTTCACCTCTACTGTCTCTCTCCATCTCATCTCGTCTCTCTTTCTTCTGAAGTCGCTTTGAAAAGATGTCGTTAATGTATTCAGCTATTGTACGTTTCAACTGGAGCTCTTCATTAGGTGCCTGATGTCTGAAGGACTAAAAAGGGTCCAAACATGAAACATTTTTACATGGATCCTCATTCTTTTCCTTGTTTTGACTTCTTGTAACACGTGACGTGGCTCTCCTCCTTTCTGTCTTTACACTTTCTCTCATTCGTTCTTATCTCTGCAGGATGGTGATCATCTTGACCCTTGAGCATCACGTTTATAATTAAAAACAACACCAAATAACACGATCACTCCCTCAAGCAACACATGCGACCTTGACTCTTTGACTCTTTACTGATCACCGAGGACTTTAACTGCACACCAACAAACAGGCGTCAACAGCTTATTCATTTTTCCTGTCCTGTCCTCATATAGCATGTTTGTCTGAGTATGTGTGTGTGTGTGTGTGTGGTACAAGCCGCCATAAGACTTACTAACAGTAGCAGAGACCATTAACAGCTCTGTATTTTGCCTCAGCAGTGGTTTTTACTGCAGACAAGCTTCACACAGAAAGGAAACAATCTGTTTCCCCAGAGCCTCCCTAATACCACATCACTAATCACTGAAACTAATCAGCTGTTGCCTTACTAATATCCCCTCTGGAGGAACAGCTCTCTGCTGATTAATGGAATTAATGGGACGCTGCTGTTTTAACTTGGTGATGTCTTCACAAAAAGGACGACATGGAAACAGATGGAAATCATCCGAAGAGAAAAAGGACCAGCGATCGATTTATCCCCATCAATTACACCGATTTATTTTCAATTAGCCTCTCATGCCTGTCTGTGTTTAGTTCATTACCGCTGCTATAAACAACTGCAGCAAAATGTGCATGCGCTGGAGTACATTAACATACAAAAGAAATGCAATTAAGCAAGAAAGTCAACAGAAAAAGCTCATCATTTTCAGCTTGTACAGGCGCAGTTACTGTCCTGCAGACGTGTAGGACTGTTTGTCCACATCCCACGACTCCACACAGCTGATACTGATATGAACTCTCATCTAAATGGTAGCAGAAAATAAAAAAAGGTAGATGGAAACAGGTTTCACACTGAGAAAACAAAACTAGGCAACAATCAAGACACAATGACAAGAGAATTGTGATAAACAAACTGAGAAAAAGGAGAAGGAGGAAGAGGAGGAGCAGGAGGAGGAGGACATCGAGACACAACCGGCACTCTCTCTTCTTCTTTTGGCAGTAAAACGTCTCTCTGCTCTTTTTCAAATAGAAGCTGCACATCAACACGATGACATACTGACGGGATCCAACACATATAGTGCCAAGAATTCAAAACAGAGAGAAGAAGTGTTTATTGAGGAGAGACGAGCAGCCGAGGAGGATCAGATCTCTGTCATATTAAAAGTTTGGGAAGATTAATGTATAGATATATACACACACACACACACACACACACACACACAGCCAGTTTGTTAAATTTAACCTCACGTGCACACACCTACACAGACATCCTTCCTTAACCAACAGCTACTTTAACAGGCCCTTCACTCCTCTGATCAACCAGCTCCAGTATCCTTCAGTCAGGGTTGTCTCAGTCTGTCTCACCCAAAGCAGTAAAAGACAAAGTGTTGCTTGTATCAGTAAACATCATCAGTACAAACAATGTTGCCAAAACAATGTCTCACTATGTTGCCAAAAAACCCGGCTTTTTGATATTGTCAGGTTCTCTCGTTTATTTATATCCGAGCTTTTGGCTCTACTTTTCATAAAGATCGTTTCCT
The DNA here is from genome assembly GCA_036023655.1 of Nannoperca australis. Taxonomy (NCBI): domain Eukaryota; kingdom Metazoa; phylum Chordata; class Actinopteri; order Centrarchiformes; family Percichthyidae; genus Nannoperca; species Nannoperca australis. The sequence continues at coordinate 10,568 of JAVQJD010045195.1, forward strand.
GCAAATAAGGATGTTTGAGAAATAAATGACTACTGGACCAATTCCAGAGCTAATGGTGATTCATTTAAGCACCAACATTTGTAAAAAAATAAATAAAAGGAAAGGGGCCCAGGTTTTAAAATACTGCTTTCCTTGCAAACATGGTTCGTTTCACTGTTCTTTCACAGCTGTAAAGTCCTGTCACACACACACACACACACACACACACACACACACACACACACACAAACACACACACACACACACACAC
>JAVQJD010045196.1:0-22173 GCA_036023655.1 Nannoperca australis
TTAACTTTCTCTCTCACACACCCATGTTCACAGACACACACACACACACACACACACACACACACACACTTTATAGACCCCATCTGGCGACATTCCAACTCATTCTCCGAGACACCCTATCATTTCAGCCTGAGCGACAGCGAACCCCTCCTGCGAGAGCCACAACTCACCTCCTGCTTTAAAACAGTTCATTCAGCCAGAAGTCCAGTTTGCAGGATGTCGCTCTGAACTAACTTTCTTCCACTTGTAACCTCACTGCAGGAACTCTCTGTTGCTCTCTCCCGCACACACTGTCTATCTGCCCAGTGCTCACACAAACAGATCAGCTTTCTCCCGCCTACCCACCCTGCTCTGGGATTATCCAGTACGTGTGTTTGTGTGTGTGTGTGTAAGTTTCAAAGCAGACACCTAGAGCTAACTGCAGGACAAAAATAGTAACTGGGTGTGTGGCTCAGACTAACTTGTCTAAGATTTAAACTCTACCTATATACTATCTCCCTGCTCTGCTTAACTCTTCTATTTGTTGATCTTTATATTTTGTGGTTTGTACACTGCTTTGTTTACATATTGTCTTTTTCTTTTCTCCATGCTCTACCTGTCTGTCTGGTTGTTTATCTCTCTATCAACTAAATAGTACAGATTCTTTGCTGCCATTATGCCCACTCATTATTTTGCCCTGCAGCTGCTTCCATGTGTCAACATGTCTAACAACTTGTGCTTTTTGTAACGTCTTGAGGTGGCAGTGATTGCAGAAATGTATAACTCTGCAAAAAAGATTTCCCAAACAACTCCAGCTGTATCTGTCTGCTTGTCTTTGCATTGGTTCTTGGAGCTGTCAGATAATGGTGGTCAGTCTTTACTTGTGTAAACTGTTCTTGATAAGACAAATAATAAAATTCACAGCATCTAACATAACTTGTTTTGTTCTCCAGTCAAAGTGAACACCAGTATATACAGTGAGCAGCTTTGGACAGTCCAAGATGAAAGTTGAGTTGTGAGAAAAATGTGATGAAATCTTTGGTAATCAATCCAAAATGGTGCTCCTAGATAGCACTGTGAGACACGTCTGCTGCCGGCTGATTCAGATCTCTGGAGGTAACATTCTGACAGTATCTGAAATGTCGGTTTAAACTGAAAGTGTGACTGCTGCTACGTCTTCAAACCAGCCCAGATTACCCTGAAGTTACAGCTGATCAGTTGCCATTTGGCAAATGAGCAGGCTGACTTCTTCTTAATGGTGCTGCTTCTATTTTTTCTTAAATAGCAAGTGTTATTTTTAGATTATGAAATGTCAAAACCAAAGAGAGGCATGAAAGGCCAAGGATGAAAATGTAGGTTGAATTTTGGATCTTTGGCTAACAGCACTGGAAAAAGATAATTAACTACATCAAACCTGGTACAAACCAGCCAACATGTCGTAACTAAATTATTGCATTATAAATCTTAAGTTATCTCATGATTCAGATTTTATATCCATGCCTACCAAATATTAATGAACAGCTCTTTGGAAATCCCACTGCAGCTTACGAAAGACTGCACAGGGTTTGTGGGCTGTCCTGATTTAGATCAAGCAACGTGTTTGTGTGTTATTGGAGATGTTAATCATTGCTGTTACTTTGCTGGTATGTGGGCTTGTGAGGGTATGTGTGTGTGTGTGTGTGGGGGGGGATTTGTGGGCCTAGAGTTACACTTTGTGTATTTTTAGATCATCTGAAATGTAAGATTGACACTCTTCTAAAGCTCTACAATAAAAACAACAACAATTTGCACACAAACTCAGTGTGAGAGCAAACATGCACATAAATAGTAGAAACAACAGTATAAAAAATGGCAACAAAAGCACTCGGACAGACAGAGAGAGAGAGAGAAAGAGAGAGAGTTTAGTTCCATCAGTTTAGCTGTACCACTTCACACTGGTTATTGGAGTTAGTTACAGTGAGGTCACCGCTTTATGGACTTACAGGAATAGCTGATGCAGATATTTCCAACATCCATCTCTGTTTAAACAAAGCAGAAAAACACCTTCAACCATTGTCTTTTTTTTTTTGGAAGATCTTTTAATAATGAATGAGACAGAAGGCTGCAAATAAAACACTTCTGTCAGGATGAGAATGAGCCTGTGTAATGTTTCCTGTTTATTTTTATTTTATTTTCTCTTTGTCAACTCATTCCATTGCTCACACTCTTTGTTTTTTAATTTCTGTCTTATTTTTTTTCTCCACATTTACTCCAAGTGTTGTTCACCAGAAAGACATTCACTAGGAAGTCACCTAAATACTGAGGCAAAGAGCCATACTTCATGGGACAGACCAACACTCTATGACATTCTGCCATCATATATAGAGATTTATGTTACATTGCATATATATTATGTTAAATCTAAATGGCAGCGGCAGCAGTTGTCTCTGACCAGCAGAAACTATGGCACACCTGGTAATCTCAAGACAACAGACCACACACTTATTATTGTGGGAAAGTGAACTGATTCAGTCGTGTTGAGGAAATGTGGATTTTTGCAGGCTGCTGACATTTAGCAGCTATAAAAACTGGAATCTACAGAGAGCAAGAAACATGTGACTACCTAAAAATGAATGCCTACCATTCTTTACCATCAATGCAGACTATTTAGCAAAAACACCAGAGGGCTGAATGAGCCAAGCGAATATTAAGTTTTATTTCTTCCCCCAGTCTGCGTCTCATTAGGAGTCTCACAGTCAGTATAGAGTTCAAGTTCAGCCACTTTTGGGCCATACTGGAGACCATGAGAAAGGAGATACACAAAGTGAACACACACACACACACACACACACACACACACACACACACACACACACCAGCAGCTGACACCATGTTTGCTTTGGCCCAAATGTGTGAAAACTACAATGGAAGCGTCACTGAAGACAAAAGATCGAGTGTGTGTGTGCCGTCTACTCCCCGGTGTGAAAAGAAATCTTTTACACACTCCACAATGCCATATGCAGACGGTTGGCATGGCAACGAGGAGAAAGGCATATTCCTTGCATTTCGACACATAAATGTACTGGAGGCTCTGCAACAACACAGCATGAGAGGCAGCAGCTTAAAGCACTCACTTGATGTATTGCACAAATATCACCACTTGAATAGAAAAGATGGAGAACCTTTAGAATGCAATTCCATTATGGTATTTTACTACTTTCAATAAAAAAAAAATACATACAAATCTTGACACCACTGGAACAGGGTTAAATGAAAGGTGCAAGAGAAACCAGAGATTGGATATGTTGAGAACAGAAGACCGACATACAGAAAGAAGGTATGAAAGAAATGAAAAAAGAACAAAAAAATGAATAAAGATGAAAAGTACCTTCTTCCACATCAGATATATAGTCCTCTGTGATCATTTCGGGGACATTGGCTTTACAGACTGTGTGATTGGGATGGAGGAGAGGGTTAGAGAGAAAAGGGAACCAAAAATATGGAGAAATCATATCCATAACAAAATTACAGGCAGAGAAAGAAGTGATTACGGTACATGTTCAGTGGCTGGATTTGTCACTTTGGAAATAAAAGCTTAAAACATACTCATGATTGTAACTTAAATGTCAAATGATAGAATAAAATGAAATAAGTTAATGATGGAAAAAACAAAAAACATGTAGACTTTTTCACCTGAATAAGCAGCATCAGCAACAGTTTCCTTAACAATGGGAACCAACCAGCACTGCAGCCCAAAAGCCAAATATGACTGAACCTGAGGTTTAATAGACTGGCTGTCTCCCCAGGTATTTGTGACAGTGGTCAGGTTGTATGAGGAGAACTTTTTTTTGATTTAAAGTAATACAAGTTTATACCAAAAAGTGTAAAGTGAATCCCTACCTTCATCATCGGACATGTCCAGCACCTCGTTCATGGTCTCTGGAACATTCATCTTGTGCTTCTCTATGACAGTCTGTTGAACAGAGACATGCTCTTAATAAGGTGTTGATGGTGACTTACATGTGACCAACAGACTCCTCTAGCTCAATCAGTGCTTACCACCACCAAAATAGTCAATTATTCCAAAGAGGTCTTGAATTAAAGCTATTATTCACATAATAACCAGCATGAACAATGGAGTGGGTGGAATAACCTGTACTTTAATGGCTTAAATGGTTATATATTAACTGAATATAAATTCAGTTTGTACAACTTTCAAGTTGTCTAGTTCTCTTTTAAATACTGCTTTCATTCATTACTTCTGATTATTTCTACTTGTTTTATTTTAAGCTAACATGAAATCAAATTCAACCCTTCCTGCAGAAGTTTCACATTAAAAACCTACCAGGTAAGACAAGGACTGTGCCATTTCAGCCACAAGAAGGCTTTTAAGGTGAAACAGTATTGCAGCAAGTCTTTGGTATCATTGATTTTTTAGCTATTCATGAACAAATAGCAAAGTAGAAGCGACTGCAAGTTATTAGTGAATGAGAAACAGTGTTTTTACTAAAAAGAGAAAGTCAGAGCAGCAGAGTAAAATTGATCAAGGTATAAGGTAAATGTTAGGTTTGAATAACAGCAAAGCATCAACAACAAATTATAGATCAGATCAGAAACCAATCACACTATATATACTAATAATAAGTGTGAAGTAGGAATAAAGGCCTGTCTCTAATATATATAAGGAATATAATCCTGCCTTGATTAATGTGTGGCATTTAAGAACTTGAGGTAAGTGCATGTGCAGTTTATTAAGTCAGTTGTGTTTTAAAAGAATGCAGGCTGGAGGTCACTATGCAGCCATTGTTTTACAACACAGAAGGGAAGGACTTGGGAAACTATACATTTCAGTCAACCAGGCCTGGCCCGACATGTTTAAACACACACTCTCAGAAACACATACGTACCTGAGTGGTAAGAGTTTCCTCTGTGACCACTTTGAGTGTGTCAACTACAGAGATATAGCCGAGCCTCCTCGCAATGGACAAAGCACTGTTCCCATTCTGGACACAAAAAAAATAAAAAACAAAGTGAGTGAAATTACCTTAAAGCTATTTCTCATCTTATTCACAGTATGGTGACTAGAATATTTGGTACTTTTGGTAGGATTTGGAGACAGAGAACATATTACACGTGTATATTACAGCATTTGTGTACTAACAGCTGTGAGTTCATTGGGCGACGCTCCATGATGCAGCAGCAAGTTGATGATGTGTGTGTGTCCCTGCTGTGCAGCCTGATGGAGAGGTGTGTAACCGTTCTGCAGAGGAGGGAAAAGAGAGGAAGGTTAGAGGTAGAAAACACTCACACAGCAAAAATAATGCGTTTATTCTACGCCTGACAGGCACAGTCCGAGACATACTGTGAACATATGCTGCCTGAAAATGTGCTCAATTGCTCAAATCTCTTCTGGACCCAGAAATAAAGAACAAAACACACTAAAAGATTACCTTGGTCTTAGCGTTGACCTTCGCCTGATTTTTCAGCAGGAAATTGACCATCTTTACGTTGCCATAGTGACAGGCCACATGGAGAGGAGTGTATCCCAGCTGATGATACAGAAAATCATATGCAAAATATAATTAGCACAGAGACGATCATCCGGTCTTCTCTGTCTACTTTAAATGATTAACTTAAAAATGTAATTTGATTTCTGAAACGATTAGACAGTATGACGAGCAGGAGATCATAACTTTTAAGTCACCTTCTTGATGAATTTCCATTCATTCATTCATGCATGCATACTTTCATCGAGTGAAAAAGGGTCCGTCCTAATATCCACACGTCTGGAGCACTGACGAGAATAATACCCCATATCTAACACTATCAAGAAATAATAATTAATAATATATCCTTTCATCAAAGATGTGGGGAAATATGTTCTGTCCTCAAAAATGTGATCAGACAGAAACTTGGCAAAATAATGTTATGTCTCTTGTATGTATAGCAGACCTACATGCTACTAAATAACTTGATTTAATTGCTTTGTTAATTTTATTACTCTTCTCAGCTTCTGAATGTCACCTGATTGTAACTGTACTATTGTATGGTCAACCCTAATGATTTGTCCGATGCCTCATATTGCTGGTTTTGTTCAACCCACAGTCCAAAATGCAAAGACATTCAATTTACTATATTATTAAAAAAGAGAAAAGGAGCAACTGCTCACATTGGAGAAGCTGGAACCAGGGAATATTTGGCACTTTTGTTTGATAAATGATAACAATAATCACTTGAGCATAAGGACAAGAAGACACTAGCAGTATTACCTTGGTCTCTGGGTCTATAGTGGCTGCCTGGTTGACTAAGACCTCAGCAACGTTGACTTTATCCTCCTGGGCAGCCAGGTGGAGTGGAGTCAGACCGGACTGAGGACAGACAGACAGAGACAATGACATATACAATCAGAGTAAAATACAAAGACAGAATTAAATAGAGAGAAACAGAAACATGACACAGTTACAGATATGCAAACAGAGTTGAAGATAAAAACATACGACGGGATAGAAACATGTTGAATACAGCACAATATAATCCAGAGGTAGAGAAATAAAACAAGAGGACACGTCTGTGCATTACGAGAGAACAGACGTGGACACACCCATACCAGAAATAATTGGCAAAATAACAGAGTCTTGGATAAAGACACCCAATTTTGAAGTAAGGCCTTGGCCATGCACCACAAGTTTATAGCACACACCAAACACACCGTAAATATCTCTCCCGTGTTATGAGTACTACGTCTGCCTGTGAGACCCACACACGTATACAGAGTAGAACATCTGTAGCAGTTTTTACGTACCTTATTGCCCATGTTTATGGGAGCGTCTCGAGCCAGCAGCAGTGTCACTATGTCCATGTTGCCTTCCTGTGCTGCGAGGTGCAGAGGTGTGATTCCCTGGCGTGTTACCGTGTTGGTGGAGGCACCGTACTCCAGTAACGTGGTGGTTATCTCCATTTGATTCTTCTTAGCTGCAATGTGGAGTGGCGTATAGCCATTCTGGATATGGAGAAACAGAGAGGATGTTTTTTTCTTTTTTCTGACACCACAAATTTAGTTAATAAAAAAATATAATTCTCAATTAGTTTAAATGCTAACTAAATAAATTGCTCAGTTTCAACAAATACTTTAATAAAAAACCAAACTGAGTGTCATGAAGAGTTGCATTAAAATCCCGTTATACAGTATAATAGCTCTTTTGATAGAACGCCACTCGTTTGACACTAATGATAACTGAGTCTGTTGTTAAATACAATAGTTCAACATTTTGGGAAATACATTTATTTGCTCTCTTGCTGAGCTTTGGATGAGAAGATCAATACCACTCTCATATTTATGCGTTAAATATGAAGCTTAGGAGTCCTTGAGCTTAGCTTAGCACAATGACTGTTGTTTGTCTGATTGTTTGTCTAATCCATACAGAACTTAGAAGTGTTAAAACAACAAGTTGCCAGACTATTTCTTGGCCGAGAACAATAACTTGCCAAAGTCTTTGCTGGTAGTTCAGAAAGTCACTGCGCTGAACCAAGAAATAGTCCTGCACATAACTCTGTGCATAAAACTTGCTGTTGCCCCCTGCTTCCTGTCTATATGCCAAGCTGGCTGCTGCTTCATATTTATCATACTGACATGAGAGTGAGGCCATGCATACAAGTCCACACTTTGCTGCAGTTATTCTTTTCATTAATGAAGACAGATTTACATTACTGAGGGACATAGTGCTATATTTTAAGCACTTTTACAGTTTACGTCCATGGCCTAAAAATATTTACTTTAAAAATAACATTAGCTAAAATTTTTGGGAATTTTAGAAGTCCAGGACCTGAAAACACTTATTCCATGTTCTTTTAGGGAGGAGAAGTTATTGGGGCCTAGTTCATTTCAGTTGGAGCTCTTTGTGTAATGATGCTGTTAGAGCGAAAGGGGTATCCAACTAGCCAATCACAATTTTTCACTGAGCCGGTTCACTATGTGGGTGACTGAAACTAGGTCAGCCTGCTTCCACCCCAGAGCCAGAGAGAGAGAGAGAGGGGTTTCGGTGCATTAATGCACTAAGGAACGTTCAATTCCCTCGACACACACTTACCTTTGCAGCAGCATGCGGTGAGGCTCCCTGGTTGAGCAAGAGCAGCGCCACCTTCTGGTTATCATAGTGTGCTGCCACATGCAGTGGAGTTAGTCCACTCTGAACACACACACACACACACACACACACACACACAAACATTGTAAGAGGGTGATACGTATATAGTATTGTGCAGTATGAGCAGAGAATACCGTGAGTATTAAACAAAAACATGTAGACAGAGAATAGTGATAGTGTGCATGTGTGTGAGCTGCATATAGGAATGAGAATAAATTTGCTGTGCCCTGTCTTTTATGTGGGAGCTCTCACACACACTCTCGTCTCACACACCAGTGATTAAACATGCGTTACCTTCCCCGCAGCATCAGAGGGAGCGTTCTTCTGCAGAAGCAGGTTGGCGACCTCGATCTTCCCGTACTTTGCAGCCACATGCAAAGGAGTGAAGCCCTTCTGCAGAGACACACAACAGAAAGAGAATATTTCACCAAAATGTGTTACAAAAAAAGAGTTGTACTGTGGTCATTAAAAACACTTCCTCATGTCTTATTTTCTATACATGGTTGCTCCACAAAACCATATGTGTTTAATCATTTATAATCGTCATTTGCAGGGTTATGTCATGACAACATGAAAAACTGATTATTTGGTGCTTAAAAGTAATGAAACAAAGTAAGGGCTCAGGGTGTGTGTGTGTGTGTGTGTGTTACATTACATTCCTCAGCTATGAGGCAACACATATCCGTTACCGTGGTTCAGAATCAACTCGGCCCTAATAGACCCAGTGTGTTTGCACATGTGTATATTGTACGTGTGCATCTGCGTATGCACGCAAACAGAGAGACTAATAGTTACAGGACTTGACAGAATCCAGATTGGCTTTCTGGTCCAAGGCTCCTACATTTCAACAATATGAATTCATATCTATGGAGGTGGTGGGTGGATGAATGGTAACAATCTCAAATCATGCATGTCTCGATAGCTGAACACAGAATGTTTTATTCAAATAAATGAATGGAACTTGATTATATTTGACCCTGCGGAAATGTTTTCTCTTGCTCTGTACTGTGTTTTTTGCTAATTAGCAAATGTTTGCCTGCTAACATGAAAAACAAAGATACTGGTATAAACATTATACCTGGTTAACATCAACACATTAGCATGCTGATGATTGATGATTTGAATGAAATGTGTGAGTGTTTGTCCTAATTGAATAAGATTGGGACAATACTTAATTAAATGTATTGGCTCATGGCTCATGGCACCCTAAAAAAGACCTGAAGAAATGTAATATAAAGGCAACATGTAGAGCCTGTTCCTTCCTTTGTTTGCCAACATCCACTCATGGCTGAAAATGACCTGGAAACAGCTCCTCTGTTTGACTGTATTTAGAGTTTAGGGACTTTCCTCAGTATCCAAACTGTGGCCATCAAACTGTCGGCTGCTGTTTAAATGGATGTTATGAACCTCTCCAGGAACAGTGTTTTCACACTGTAGAGAAGTTATTTTGAGCAGACTCACCCACTGGCAGGCTGTCAACTGTAACTCATGTTCCTCAATCCCGGAGTCCCTTAAGGTGGAGCAACAGACTTGTGTAGCAGATCTCCAACTGTTAACTAGCAAGTCATTTGGACACCAGAAAACTCATCACTCACTGCTGATACGTGCCAGAGTCAGATTCAGTCACTACACAGTAGAATTCCACTGCCATTAGAAACAGACTGCCACTTTAATGGACGGTATGGAATAAATGAGAGGGAAGGCTGAAGAATTCCTGTTACTATTTATTCTATTAATTTCTAATCATTAAGCTAAGCTCTATATTCTTCTCCAGTACAGATGTATCACCCTTCAGACTAATCAGGTTTCTGTGTGTGTGTGTGTGTGTGTGTGTAGCAGTAAAAGTAGTCCTCTTGCTTGCCAACTATATGTTTGTGTGCATCTGTTGGTCATTGAACATGTGTTATCAATCTGTCTCCACATGTCTGATGTAGATTTTCTTGTGTGTGTGTGTGTGTGTGTGTGTGTGAGATAGTTACCTTGGTAATAATGCCCAGACTTGCTCCTTGGTCCATCAGCGATGAAGCCACATCTCTGTGTCCCTCCCTGGCGGCCAGGTGTAAAGGTGTGTATCCGGAGCTGGTCGTGGCGTCTGGGCATGCTCCGTTTGCCAACAGCTGATGGACAATGTCTTGTTTACCAAGACGGCTTGAGATGTGCAGCGGAGTCTGGTCGTCCTGGCGACAATAACCAAACAAACAGTTTTAATTGATACCAAGACAAACACAGCAGCTCAGAAAGAAATCACGCTGGGTTTACGTGCTCAGTTTCTTAATCGCTACTTTGAGCTTTGTACTAAAAGTCAAAGCAATTTTGTAGTTGTTGTGCATTTGGAAAAATATTAAAATCGATAAATATTCACACAGCTTGGAATGAAAAATAACAATGATATCATGAGCAGTGACTCAGTTTGTGTATTATTATAAAAAAAAAAGAAAGACATTTGTTTACAGAATGAGTCTAAATTCTAAAAAGGAAAAATGCAGATGCAGATAAATTAAAGAATACTAATATTTGTACATCTGCACGACAAAATAATAAAAGCTTTTCTCTTACAGTGAGAACAGGAACACAGAGGAATGTCTCATGTTTCAATGTCATCACTCAGTAGTTAGATACGTGCAAAGACACAACCACACTCAAACACAAAATTAAACACACACGTATCTTTACAGTGTCACACACACACACAATTGTTGTGGCTGATACTGAATGGGCTTCATCTGTTTCTGATTTAAACCAAGGATGATTTTTGTGTGAAGTCAAATGGCACACGTGGTCTACCTTGGCTGTGGCATCGACCCGCGCTCCATTCTGGATCAGATATCGGACCACGTTTGACTGTCCTGCCCTGGCCGCCATGTGGAGCGCCGTCTCTCCCCTCTGGAACACACACACACACACACACCCACACACACACACACACACACACACACACACACACACACACACACACACACACACACACACACACACACACACACACAAAGCTGGCAGGCAGTGTCCCCATGCAGTGCATCAGGCATGACAGCTCATTATGACAACTAAATACACTGGCATGCTGTTTGGGTAAGTGGAGGGGGGTGAAATAAGGATGCATATATAATTCTAACTGGCATATATTAGAACAAGTGCTCTGGCGGGGAATGCCACACTAAGAGTGACTGGGGAGTCCAATGACAAACAGCATTTTGAATCAGCAGTGACACTACTTGAAGCACTGTAATCAATATTTAAATATTTATCATTTGCAGCTCAGCATTACGCTAGTCACACATAAAAACACATCAGCAGGGGGACTTGGCTTGTGAAAGACTGATTATGAAGGGAATACGCTATAAAAGATGTTGTTGGTTTGCATGCTGTACTGTGCTGATAATACTTCCCTGCAGAGAGGCAAGGTGGCTGTATAGTAAGCTATTAATGTCTTAACTAGTGCAAACATGCACCACATGTCACTTCCTATTTCGATAACCTGCTGTATTGACATGGTTAATATTCCAGCATTCTGGACAGCCATAATGTAGTGAGGCCTTGTTTTATATTGGTCCAGTATGTTGGTATGTTTTATTCTGTTTTCGTAAAAGGCAAACATGAGGCATTTTTCATGGTTGCCTATACCTTGGGGAATTAGAACAAATAGAATAAAGATCATAAGGATGCAGTTAATTAAAATGGTTTTTGCCGTTTTTTTATTTCAAAGATGTAGTGGATCTCTTAGCTCCCACACGCATCATGGCTTGTGTGTTTTAAATAAACAGATGACGCAAAGCTAGAGCAAATGCTTTCGTGTAAGTAAATGTCCCTGTCTCCCTAGGTGGATGAATGCCTGAGGGCAGACTGGCTAAATAAATGTGAGCTTGTCCTATTGGAGTGACATTAAATTAAATGAGAGAGGAGTCTAGCCTGGGGTCTTTGGGGGGAAGTCGCGCCGGCTGGTTACCCCATGGATTTGGCCATTAATGAGAAAACCCATATTGAACCTTTCAGATGACTGTCTGGTGTTGACTTAAAGACATAGAGCAGCAATAAGAGCCCCAGTAGCTCCCTCTGCCCCAATGCTAATGGCAATTAGATCGACAACATTTATTTTAGATTCTCTCTTCTTCTGTAACCCAAAAAGAATAGAGGATAAAAAGGAATTAAGGATATATGGTGCTTCTACTGAAGCATGTTATCTCTATTTCTGAGTGTTACTGGAAAGAGAAAAAGAGAGCCTCGAACTATATCCCAATCACTCACACGTTTGTTCCCTTTGTTCTGTGCTTGTTGGCTATATTGTTCATCAAACATGCGTATATTGTAATGATAACAGTCAGTGGTCTGGAGTGTGTATGCGTAAGAGAGAGCGAGAGCGCACATTTCTGTGTATGTTGTTAAGAATGAAGTGAGGGTGGACGTTTCATGTGGCTGATAGACAACAGGGCTAAAGATGAAAGAAGCAGCTTCATAAATAAGGCAGGGCCATAGTGCCGGATATTGACTGAGGACATGCCGGTATACTTTGAAATTCATTCCCCCCCTTCTCTTCTTTAAGGCGAAGCAGCCTTGCTCCCTGTGTGTGTGCTGAGATGTATATTTCAGAGACGTCTAGACATGTCTTTCATTCTGAGAAGGGGTCCCTCCATGGAGGCAAATGGAGAGGTAGGCTAGAAGAGATGGCTAGTTACGTTTGTGTGTGTGAGTGTGTGACAAGAGCCTGAGAAGTGGCTGAGGCTGTCGTGGAAACACTGCAGAGGGATGTTCACTCTGTCTGGCTGTGATCCGCTGTGCTTTGGTCACACACAAACACATACCCTCTGTGATTGTACACATGCCCTGGATGCATTATTGAGAATGGCAGGCAGAGGACACAGCATACTATACAAAGAGAACGGGAGGGAGGAAAGCCAAGTTGTTCTTTGCACCTCTCTCTCAATAGAAAGATGAGATCCTAATGCAGAATGATTCTTTCGCCTTCCACAACACTGTTCAATTCTCGACAGCTTCCCTGAGTGAATTGTTTATAGCTATACATTCTGACTATGTAATGTAGCAAGTGCTACAGTAGGTGGACCATGTAACTCATTAGGGCTTGTGGCCCACAGGCCAGACTGATGCTGTGTGGGTTTTAGTGTCATGGGCCAAAACGGTCCCTCCTGCAGCACACAAACAATCAATACACTGCTTTGATCAGCACTCCACATCAGCAACCCACATAAGCAACACCACACTACATGACACAAAAGACACCCACATGTGCACACGTGCATACACAATAATTCCTTCAGTCGTTTTTATTCACTCGCTCATGAGAACATGCATAATTTCACAAATGATTCACACAGAGAAGAAAGCCTGCAGAAGTGGAGTGCAGCAGGCAGAGTGCTGCCACATGGTGGAATCAAGCACTACAGATGAGAGCTGCAGAGAATGTGCAAACATGCAGACAGAGACACGGGGAGACAGAGAGACAAAGACAGAGAGAGGGATGCAGAAAGAAAAAAGAAAAGAAAAGTGGGAGCTGCATTGCCCAGCAACTGTAAGAAAGAAGCACAAAGAGAAAGAACTAATACTAATGAGGAAAAAGGTGTGAAACTAACTTGTCCTGCAGCTGGCGGAGCTTGTCCTCCTTCTCCTGCAGTTGGCCTCGCAGGGCTTTGTTAGCTGCCACCTGCCTTGTGACCTCCACACTTGCACTCTGGGGGGAGGGCACATGTGTGTGTTTGTTAATGTGGTGGTGGAGGTTTCCACGACACGGCTGATGACAGGTCAGGCACATCATGCCTCCTCATTATAGTTACAGCGGGAGGGTGGAAGGTGCTAAAAGAGGTTAAGAGGAAAGCGTTTTTTTTCCAAAGTGGATGAAATAAGGGGAGTAATTAGGAGAAACAATACTTTATAGATCTATACAATTGAATATATTCTATTGGGAATTGTGTGTTAAAAAAAGAATAACTAATATGTTTACCAACAGATTTTAAAAATTCCAATGTTATTAAAATGGCTGCCTTTGTTTAATCTCTTATGTCTCTGCATTATGACATACTAAAAGATATGGTTCATGACGGCAGGTTGGCTTCTGATCATAAGACTGATGGATATTTGAATGTGCATGTTCACTTTAGTTTAAAGGGCCCCAAATCTCTTGTGGGAACTGTACCAGTACAAGCTTTTGACAATGTGCTAACTCAATGCATGCACCCCCACAGTGCATCCCTCACCTCTCCTTTTTGCCGTCATGCCTTCTTCTGCTGTGTGTAATGACAGCAGCAATCTGCTCGGTGACACTGATGAGGTGGCTGCGGAGAGGGTGATAATACTGTGGTACCACTCACACCTTATTCCCTATGATGTAGGGCACGTCTCTACTTCTATTCCCCATTTCTCAATTCTCTGACAGGTACCCCGTAATAAGATCAAATGATGAGAAATGCTAATTCATGTCGAAATCACATGCAATTTCAGGTGATGTTGAGTGTAAATTGAAAGGCTCAGGACTTTTTTTTTTTTTTACACTACATGGTTTGAAAGTAAAACATTGACTGCATTTTTTTGAGTTTCTGAAGTCCAAGGACAGCGAGCAGACCAGAGACACGTTAAAGTGACTCAGAAATAACGATGTTTGATAAATACAATTTGAACAACAAAACATAAATGCATGTGTATTCCAACAATGGTAGACTGTTTGATATTGCATAATAAGTAGCAAAAAGGCAACCAAAAAAGAAATTCAAATGGAAATGTGCAAAATTCATAAACTATGTTTTGCCCATAACCCTGAATGTACATACAAAGATGAATGAAGGAAAAATTTTCCTCATCATTGATGGTATTATTCACTCAAGCTTCATAGTGCACAAAATTGGAAATGAACATGATCCTTAACACCATCATCCTATTAAGAGATTTATCTAATAAGGTGTGCACAATAAGACAAAGCATGAGGGCAAATCATTAACCCCAGAGTTCTACTCATAACTTAAAACCACTCACCTTAAGTTTGGCTTGAAGTTGTTTGACCTCAGCGTCCAGGGCCTGGGGGGCAGCATTAGCTGGGGCAGGCATGGCCCTGCCCTGGCAGGAGCACTCTGCGTTTACTGGTGCAGTTTGCTGGGGGAACGTAATCTGCCTCCACTGCTCCAGCTCCATCTCCAGAACCTTTTTCTGCTGCTCCGTGCCAGCCAAGTCAGAGGTCAGCTTCTGCAGATTGAACGACAGACAGAATTGGTGGGCTAGGCTACTGCTGATGATATTACAAATAAAAACTAAAGTTTTGCCTACTGTTATTAAACCAAGGCAACCTATATTTTTGTAATAGGAGGGCGAGAGTTAAAAAGCAATGGAAAGCATATACTGCTACCTAAATTAACGTTGCCTTGAAGGAGCTTTAGTTAAGCTAAAAGCCAGCTTTCTCTGCTTTACAATACAAAAATGTATTTCTGTTGTAAGAAAATAATCTGAATTAAACAAGTCTTTATTTTAAATACACATTACTATGAATATGATAAACGCAGAGGCAAAGTAAACACAATATGTTGGAAATATTCTATGCGTTAGCCACGGGAGAGCCGTGGGCTCTGCTTTAATATCTCAGCTGTGATAAAGCTCCCTTTCTATGCTAATTAGGAGACAGATTATGCAGTTGCCTGGTCAATAGGGCCTAATTCTCACTGTGATTGGCATGCATAATAAAGCCATCCTGCAGAATCAGAGAGCACTTTGGGACAGAGGGAGTTCAGCATTTTGGTGAGTGGTTGGGTTTAGAGTGATGAACGATAATGGCACTAGCTGAAGATGTACAATGTACAGTGTATCAATGATTCTAAACATAAGCATCTGAGGTGAACACTTTTAACCACATGTGTGCGTTGGAGCTCAAGACGTCTCTTTGCGTGATTATTAAAAATAATATGGAGGCAGAAACACGTCTCTGTACGTTTGGTTCAATACTGCCACAATTAGCTGATGGGGTATCATTTCAAACATCAAGAATGCTTAATGGCACAAATAGGAGACATGATACATGAAGATGTATGCTGCACACATGGGGTAAATGCTGGAACACACACAGAGACAGGCACACAAACACACACCCAAGTGAAACCGCAGATTCCCAGGGGTTTGCTCTCTGCTCTGCATACAAGGAGGTTATTGATATCTGGTTGCTGGCTGACACCTTTTAATAGAATCCCTCTTGTTTTAGGTTTCCTCTGC
This sequence comes from Nannoperca australis, assembly GCA_036023655.1. NCBI lineage: Eukaryota > Metazoa > Chordata > Actinopteri > Centrarchiformes > Percichthyidae > Nannoperca > Nannoperca australis. The sequence continues at coordinate 16,299 of JAVQJD010045196.1, forward strand.
TCTGTTGAGGACGCACATGCCATATCCCCAGGGATGGGGGGGGGGTTAGAGAATGAAAAGTGAGGCTATGGCTGCAGTGGCAGTGGTGTATGAATTAAGAGTGGCATTGATGACACTTCCTGTAAGACAGACTTTGACTTCAGAGGCCATTTTCCGCCCTGGTGAGAGATGACACTGACACGAACTGATACACTGGTGGTCCATTAGGCTGGAAGAGAAGACACCTTTCCCTCTCTGTCTCTCTCTGTCTCTCTCTGTCTCTCTCTCCCATCTGAGTAGTGGTCTCAGTGATGCTGTTCCAAGTGATACCCAATCATTAGCAGGATTATTAAGGAAACAGAGGCTGCTGAAATAGCCATATGCCAAATAGCACAAAATAACACATGCAAAAATCAAAGCTAATTTGTCAATATAAATCAAACCACTAACATAATGACTTACTGTACAATCCCTTTGTATTCATCCTTGTGGCCAGACTTTGTATGTGAATTCTAGTGCAACCATCATAAAAATTCATATGATTTCTGGAGCTTTTTCCGTTTGTCAGTTTGTCTCCTGCACCCCATAATCCTGCGATAATCCCAGCCCCTTTCGTGTTAGAGGAGGGTAGGACACTCCACATGTAAAGAGATATGGCTGGTAAATTCATGAGGCGATGTCACAGTTTATTGCCAAGTGAAGTAAATGGGGAAGTAATGACTGAGTGAGGTAGATAATCCATGCAACCAAATGATCCTGTATTTGGATGATACGTGTGACTAGCACATTATATCTCGGTAGAATTAGGATGGTATGCTTCACCTGTCACCTGGGTTATTTTTAAGCTTCTTATGCCACCTTCAGGGATAATTCTGGTTTATTACAACTCAGGTCTTATTTTTGTATATTTTAGCCACTATTTCTATCAGTAAAAAATATATTTAGTTTCCATGCTACTAGATGTCAAAGTTAATAATTGGGGCAAAAGACATGGCGATCAGGTCAGACAATCTAAATAAAGTAGTTTAGATAGATAACTGTTTGCAACCTGTACAATCGTTTGCTTGTGTTATTTGCCATGCCAGACTTTCATCACATACCAGACAGTGATATTTCCATAATCCCAGATCTCAGCAATTACTTCAATGAGTGCAATGTTATCAGAACCAAACCCAAGTTGTAATAAATAGGAATCATTCTTTAAGATTAATATGTTAGGAAGAAAATGAAAACAGTAAGCATCTATGAATTTCTGCACTGCAGGTCTCAGAGTTAGTGTTACATGTGAGGATACCATGCTGCTTGTCACTATACTGGTGAACACATGTTCCCCTTAGGCTGGGACATGGAGAGCTGAGTGCAGCCTGACAAAGCACATCACACCTCTCCACAGCAGGTCTATTCTGCTCTCATGTTATAGATTTGAGGGCAGCTAAATATCCTTTATAGCGGCTATTAAATTGAGTTATTAAGACATTTACAAACTGAAATTAAAACTCATACAAAGAGCACAGAGGGAATGGTAATTAAAAAAATGAACAAATGGGAAGGAAGGAAAGAAAATGAGACTAAATGATGGAAGGAGGTGAGGAAGGAAGCAACAAGAGGACAGAATGGCCAGTGGATCAGGAGACACAGCAACACAAACAAGTTTCTGTGAAACTGCCATGCTACTTCTCACATGATGGCCCCTGTGGAGGCTGTCCTAAGCCAATTACAAGCCGAGAGTTTTAGTTGGAGAGTTGGCCAGGACCAGCTGGAACAAGACCAAAGTCCATCACCTCTTGCCCTTTCCAGAGAGGGCAACAAGACCTGGCTTTGGCCAGTCAGACGGATCCAACTTTCTCTGGTGGAGTGGCATTAATACTGCAGGAGGAAGGAGGAAACAAACAGGAAGACAACAATTCCTTCCCTGTCCACTCATTCACGCAGCAGTGTGTGTTTGTGTATGTGTGTGCGTACTCATGTGCCTTTACTGCTGTGTCTGAGTCTAAGGTCTCGTTGGGCCTCAGCAATCAGATGCCTGGGTGGGAGCACAAGGGCCACCTCCTAGGTAGCAACACTATGAGGGCTACACTGTGACCTGTGTACATTTCCAATATACTGTATCTGTACCATTCTACACAGTAAATATACAGACACATGTGGGCCCTTGCTGGCTGCTGCGATGTCTAAATTCACCAAGGAAAGTCTCTTGCCTGTCAGATTAACGATTGTGTCTGTCTAGGAGTTGGTGTGTGTGTATATTTGTGTGTTCATATGTTGGTGTGTACAAGGAGGCCCTGGCAGGAAAGATACTGTTTAGGGCAAAAGTGCTAGGTGTTTAATTTATAGTCTATACCAAGTCTAAGAGTTTCCTACCTGGAGGCAGGTACTACATAACTAAATGGGTGTGTGGCAGTGGACACCTTGTGTGTATCTGTGCACATGGGTACACGTATTTGGAGAAATGTAACTGCTAGTGACACAGATTGTTGCAGAGCACTGGCTTGTTGAAACATTCAGTGGGACGAGACAACAGCAGAGGCAGAGGGAGAAAAAGTGAGACAGAGAAAGAGAGAGAGAGAGATTCTCCTCCTCTCTTCTGCTCCGGGGTGCTGACCTCCACAGGCGAGAGTAGGCCTGTCAGCCACACTTATTAAGCATGATAAGGGCAAAGGACCTGCTACTGCTGCACTCTCAGCCCCCAGCAAATACAAAAGAACCACAAAAAGAAAGACAAAGACAGAAAAATAAGAAACTTCCCAACACTTACAACTGGCTCTCCCCCTCTTTCTCGTCTCCCTGTTTTCCCAAGTTACCTGAGTGAGCTGCTTGCTGCTGCAGAGTTTCTCAGTGAGGGAGTTGAGCTGTGCAGTGATCTTCTCGTTGGCCCTTTGCAGCTCTCTGGCTGAAAACACAGCATCTTTCCTGGCACTTCTCAGTATGTCAATGTGACGCTGTAGGGACTCTACGCGCTGCTGCAGAGAAGAGGAGGAGCAGTGCTGGGTCTTCATTAGCATCCTCTTCCTCCTCCACCTCCTTTTCTCTTCTCTTGTCCCTCGTTCCCAGTGCTCATGCTGTTTATCGTCTAACAGAAGGAAGTACACACAGGCACCTCAGAGTTGACAAGTGCACAGAACAAATCCCTATTTAGAAGCTACTGCTGGGAGTTAACAGGTGTATGTAAAAGTGTCTTTGTGTATGCACAAGTGAAAACTGTGATATATTTAACAACTTGAATGATTAACACTTTCCATTTATAACCAATTCAGGAGTGTCAAGTTCTGAAAACACACACACACAAAAAATAACAAAGCTTGTTAACTTCTTCAATACTCGTTTCCGATCGACAGCATGTAAATGCATTGGGTGTTCTTGCTTCAGTTAATAGATGCTTACATTGTTTTAGTGAAAAAGGAAAACCTATACTACCTTGGGCCAGAACATCAGTTTGTTTTCTGTTAGATTCTGCTGCCGGGGCCTCGGTGCTAGAGATCAGTGAACACCTGTAGGACTGAAAAAACAGAAAAGACAGAGATGAAACGCAGCTGTTAAATGTAACACAACCGGTTGACATGTTGTGCTCCCTGAAATGCAGCTCATAATGACACTATGATCACAGGGTGTTCTCAGTTTAACGCGACAAGACAAATCACCCTGTGCTTTAATAATTCACCTGAGCGTGTTCAACCGACTTCAACTTGAACGCTGCTCAGAACGGATATTACTTCTGACAGATGCTTGCAAATGCCGCCTTTGTTCAATCACTGTCTGAAAGTCCTGATTCACTCCTACAGTATGACGTGTGTGTGTGTGTGTGTGTGAGAGAGAGAGTGTATATGGTCATTTGCACTCATAAGTGTGTATGCCTGCGTGTGTATGTGTGACACCTCCCAACTGCACCATCGTTTGTAGCGACATCAAAGAAACCCCCACCCGCCCCCACCGCTCCTTCTTCTATGCCTGTTTCCTTTGTATATGGGTTAGGTAGGATTTGATCAGTGCCAGGTTTGATCACACGGTGCCTTGCAGAGAGGAGAGGGGAGATGAACCCTTTGGATTGTGACATAGCACGTCGTGAAGGGCCAGGGCTGTCATAGAGATGAGCCCGGGAGGAGCTGATGGGCACATTTAGCGGATCTGGAGCGGGGAAACTAAAGGGGATCTGAGAGTAAGGGTCCTGACAGCTCCCTGGCTACATGTACAACAACAACCCTCTCTTCCTCTCCACCTTCTCCTCTCTTTCTGTTTTCAAGAAGAGAGAAAGACAAAATATCTTTTAAAAAGGTCCCTCTCTTTCCTCTCTTCATCTCTCTTATTGACGGGCATATCTCTCTGGGGTTTGGAGCTGCCATGTCCTGCTGTGAAGTGGTTTGATGTGGACAAGAGCAAGGGTCCAGGCCTATTGATTTCATGGTGTGGAGAGGAGAGGGAAAAGAAGGAGCTCCGACAAGCACACATAGGGTGGCCTTGGTGAATGCAAGATGGCCAGTTAAAATATGTCTGCTGTGGCATAGACCAAATTGTGCAACAAATTGTTGCAGAAACAATCACATAAACCTCAATAAAATTCTACTTATGCAAATGTTTGATTGTTTATTTTTTGCCTTTATGGTAAGGAATGGGCAGCTTAGGCTTATAAGATGGCAACTGTAAAGTTGCAGTGGTATAAAAATGTTCAAAAGGACATGAATTAAAACACACTGCACACTCTGCATCATCAACACAATACTCTCCACTCTCTAGTTCTTTTCCTACGACCAACAGTCATCCTGTCAGAATAAATCTGTAGACACTGAGGACATAAATACTACATTCCTTAAATTACTGTATGAGGCACAATAAAACATAACATGGACATTGTTTTCAGTGTTAATGGGGTAGCAATTAATCCTGCCTGGTGCTATGGCTATGGCAATATAGCTGTAAATAACTGTGCCCACAGGAATTTTCTGACTTAAATTAAATTGCAATTTTGTTTGTAATGTACCTAGAAAGAGTCTTTCTTAATACATAAGGAACAATTTACATATGCTGAATATCACATTGTAACCATAAAAAAAATTGAATTGTAAATTAAGGATCAATTTGTATACTGTACTGGCAGCTTATGCTTCGATAAATGAGTGATGGTTGGTAAATCCGTTTTCTAAGGATTAAGAAATAGTTTTTATGATGGTCTTAATAATGGCACAAATTAAAACAAGCCAGAAAGAACTCAAACAAAACATGTTTACACTCTCAAACTATTCAGAGGCTGGCTAATTCCGTAAACTACCTAAAATGTAAAACAGAAGATACACACTTACCCCAAACATTAACATCTCACTGTAAAATGTTTCTATCTTTTTTAAATTTAAAAATAATTAACGGGTGAGGGTAGACCAACCTTTTTGTTAGTGCCTTGTCTGTAACTGTTGAGACTGTCCAAGTACTCTTCACCACTGTCACTGTAGAGAAAAGTGAGAAGGGTTATTACAGGCCAGAAGTTGAACCCACAACTCTGGTTCTGAAAGTACCACCATTGGACAAAATTCCAATTTACCTTTTACGGTTGATTTAGTTGACATCAAGCAAAAATATGTGCATTAACCCAACCCCCACCCCCCTACTTCCAACAGAAAATCAATGTCCCATCCAATTTCTGAGCTGGAAGTGTAAATGTGGGTGTAAATTAAGTGAAAAGCTGCAGTGTCTGGTGCTGATGGTGAATGCATCAACATGTATGAGAGCGGCTGTGGCCTTCATTAGCCCTCTGTGTGTGACAGACGTGTGTGAGAGGCACGGCTGAGTGGAGCCAAGCAAAGTTGCATCTGATGGACACACGGTAAGGGCTTCCTGACACACACACACACACACACACACACACACACACACACACACACACACACACACACACACACACACACACACA
>JAVQJD010045208.1:0-33915 GCA_036023655.1 Nannoperca australis
TAATATAGTTCACAACTTATTTAAATAATATTAATAATATTATATTTGTTGTCAGTTTCATGATCACATGCTATGTAGTGAGTGTGTAGTAAGTATTGCGTTAAATTGGCATCTATAAATTAAGGAAGCCTTGAATTTATGAATGTACCACAGTCTGGCCGTGATTACAAATTTCCCTGAAATAATATTTGAGAGTAGACACAGATACACGCACATAATAGAAACGTTTTTATTTAAGGCTACTTTGAAGATCATCTAAGTCTAAACATGTAAGTGCTGAAACTGAAGTTAGTTTACATGTTAATTAGCATAGTAAGCTACATACCTTGATAATCAATGTATGTAATGTATTACTGGTCTACTACTTTGAACTTTCCACATATCCTTAAATTTGTCAACAAGACCGACAACATCTGTAAGTTAGATTTTTGGCAGAGAAAGGAGAGACCAGGAGAAAACACTGTAGTGTGTCCACAGTAGCAGTGACTATAGATTGTAGCGTAGCGTAGCACCACGACCGGAAGTCGCATTTCGTTGACTTGAGTTCTGTCCAATCACAAACAACAATTGTTGTCCTAGCCTTTCTGTAATCTGAAATGTTGTTGTGTTCAGTGAACTGTTGTATTTTGTGAAATGTTGTGTTTTTACCATCAGGGCCACTGTAATTCTGTCTCCAAACCACATATAAAATTGTATTTTATTGTAACAGCTGTGCTAAACATGACCGGTTAGACAGGGAAACACCTTGCTCTGTGAGCTTTAGGAATAGTTACAGCCAGATACAGTGGTCTAATACACATGCTGTACTAAGAATAAATCCAATTATAAATGTAAACTGTAACACTCACATTATAAATGGAACAGTAAATGAAATTGGCAATTTTTTCCAACTTTTCCACTGATCGTCACACACACACACACAACATGCCACGCAGAAATGTCTACAGTTTCAACACCCCAGCTTAAATTACAATTAAAATGTTAAGATTTATATAAATTCCGTAAGTGGCACACAGTAATAAATTTTAAATGGCTTAAACATGCTTTATGACATTCTTAAGGTCCTGTTATAGTATCACTGGATGATTTTTCTAAGGAATTACCTGCTGCATGTTTGCTATGCTGATAACTGTAAGCAGTGTTATGGCTAGTTCTTTTCTCTTTTGTTCAAAGATATGTATGGTACATGCAGCTGTGAATGTTATGGAAAGCTTACTTGTACAGGTTAGTTACTGTCCTCTTCAGGAAAGCAATTGCACTGCCAGGTCCTTGTCTGCCTTCAGCGCAGGGATGATTGATCAGGTAGATTCAAGATGACACGACTGGATTAATTTCTGCTAAAAGTTAAAGGCTGCCTGTCTCCACAAAGCGCTGGAACATGTAAACTGTGTTGGTTTCAGATTTAACTTCAAGATCTGGCAGGCCTATGAGTCACTCTTCTTTCCTTGGCTAGTGCTCTGGCTCGCTCCTCCCCTCACTGCTTCAGACTGACAGATCCCAGTAGCAAACTCAATGAACCCACATTGTAGGTTATCTGTATTAGTTAACCCACCTTTATGGTGACGTACATGATGCCATAAATTGATGAAGGCTGCCCGTAAATATGCATTTTTAGGACTGATTTGTCTTTCTATTACTTCTAGTTTTCTTTCTGGCAACCAATTTAATATCACCTTCTGTAGATTTTATCTGTGTTCCATGGTGCTATAGTGTACAGTTTCCTTAGTGTTTAGGCATCAGACCAGCATGTCTACTGGTCTGTGTTATATTCATGAGATATGACAGTACTTATGATGGTACACTGAAAAAAAACAATCCTGAAATACATTATACAATATAAATGAGAGCATAGTAAATAAACAATAATGGTAAGCAGTAAATAAAAGTAAATAATAATTGTATTATTATACTGGGGCTATGTGCACCAGAGCAATTGAGCGGCTGCAGAGAAGCTGCACCCCAACTATTACACTTGCGTGTGCTTTTACATCCCCATTTTTTGATTACAACTTTGCCACAAAAGAAAAGTGACAGATTCCTCAATCTATCATCTGTAAGCTGCTCATAAAACTCAAGTCATTAAGTCTTTTCTTCATCTTGACATTCCGATAAAATCAAACATGTTCAAATCACTACACACAATTCATACAAGCACACACACACAAGTAGCAGAACACCTTTTGCAAAATTAAACACTTAATTCAGAACTATACAAATACCTTATTTAGTCAGTGCATGCCACACACATGGTTCATACACATGCTTCAGTTTGAACCAGTTACACCGCTGAGCTCAGTCTAAAACACTTTTATCATTTCTGCTTTTCTGGTGATATAGAGATTTCAGGTTTCAAACTTTAATAGTATCTGAAGGTCTCTCCAGCACCAAACAGTAAGGGCAAACCAGGTAGTTTGCTGCTGCGACCAGAAAACTCCTCAAATACCTAAATACACACGATAGACGGTAAATACATTAGCAAGTACCACACCATCAACAAGACATGTTTAATCGATTTATTAATGAAAAATAATTGGTGTGCGAGGCTTGAAGCTTGCTTGTAGTTCTTCGGCATGAGGTCTTCATTGTGGAGAAGCTTCGGTGGGGTATGGCATCAGTTTTCTGACGTGAGCCGCCTTGGACGAGATATGTGAGCGCGATAAAACATTTCTCACGAGCTTAATTCATTCTCACGCAGTTGAATTCTGTACAGAACAAAAGCTGTCAATCAAAGGAGGTTTTGTGTGTGATTGCGTTGAAAATTATCAATCATAAGGGGGCCACTGCCTCCCTTGGTTTCCGCCGCCAAATTGTCAAAAAGTGTTGTTTTATCGTGCTTGTGACATCTGACAGAAATCTGACGCCATAGTAGGGAATCTGCCATAGCATCTTGAATGACGGACCACCAATACTTCCAGTTACTTAAGACAAGTTTGAGCGGATCTGAGATCATTGAGATTTGAACAGATTGAGACAATCATTGGCTCTTGATCGTGATCCCAGTGTTCTGGGATGCCCTGCAGACTGTGGGTCTGATCCTGAAGGAATTTCCGGAGTAATGGACAGGCAGAATTTCAGACGAGGAGAGGGTGATGGTGATGGTGATGGTGATGGTGACAAGATGGAACGATGGAAAGGTTACGTTGTACTGATCGTGAAGGTAGTGGAAACTCTCCCAGGCCAAACATGGTGATGAACAGGATAGGTAGTCATCAATGGCGTTGGAATGAGCGGGAAAATGAGCTGCGTGGACAACGTGTTGTTGTGTAACGGAATGCCAGATTAGGTGGAGCATGAACAGCAGACTGAGCAGATCTGAGATCTTTGAGATCTGAATAGATGTAGCAGTGATATGCTTGGGAGGACTGATGCCGGTTCTGGGATGCCATTGCGAGGAAGAGGTGGTGGATCTGATTGTGAATGAGTGTCTGGAGTAATGGACGGGCAAAATGCTGGACAAGGACAGGTGATGAAACAGGTAATGGTGATGAGATCGAACGTTGGGAGGATTATGTTGTACTAATCATGAAACTGGAGAAAGAGTTAGCACTAGCGTTGGAATGACCAGGAATGTTGGAGAACATGTTGGTGTGTAATGGAGTGCCACATTAGGCAGCACATTAACGTCAGATTGTTTTAGTGTTGTCCTCGGAGCCAATTAATTGCAGCAACAGCGTACTGTCTTTGAATTCCTCGTGGATAATTTCTCCGGTGAATTATAGTGGTCTTATATGTTGAGGAGAGATGAGCCCGGCAGGATATGGACCATGAAAGAGATAGAATGGAGGCTTGCTGGACTTACTCGCTATCTGAACAGCTATTGGATTACATAAAGCTGGATCTCGGGCACGAAGTCGGTGGAGAAGTTCTCAGCTTCTGTTGCTGGGTCTGATGGCGTGGGTTGACGGAAACTTAGGATGTGGACATTTGTCCACATAAATCATTGTTCGATGGGGAGAGACGAAGTCCATGCTGGAGATGAGGTGGATTGATAACGTTGCTTGTGGATAGCTTTCGGAGCGTGCTTGAGACAACCACCATATACAAGAGCAAAAGAGGGGGGGAAGGGTTAGGTGGGTATTCATAGGAATGCTGGAAGTCGCTCAGCTGTTACAATAAAATGACATGAGAAAATATGAGTCTGTCTTTAATTCAGCGTGCATCTAATTCAACACTTGTTTTAGTGATTCCCACGGTCTTCTCCCACTAAAATAGCCCAGCTACCCAGTGGAGGCTGGTACCAACTTGAGACACGACAAAATCCAAAATGTAAAGTTTTTCTTTATGGATATTATCGATGTTGAATTGACATTGTCTGTTGTCATTTAATGCCCATTATCTTGTGTTTCTATCTTGTGTTTCTTTTTTACAGACACGTAAGCACACGTCAAGCAAGACAATCTGATAGGGAGTTTGTGTTATTACTAACCATTTATTTATTTATACATGATAATTCTGGATTAGTGCAGCAGCAATAAATCTGCACTGTTAGAGCCTTATATTGGCTTTTCACAGCGAGCATTAGTTAAGGCATGATTAGGCAGATGAAGGCAAATGTGGCAACATTGGGTCCCATGAAATACAATGAACCTTTATGATTAGAATCAAGCAGATCAAATGTCATACAATATTACAATCTTAAAATAATGTGCATATAATGGTAAATTAAACACAAATGTCAAAAGGGAAATTCTAATGGACACTTGCAGATGAATGGACTTACATTTACATTCCTTAACACTGACATTAACAGTACATGTTAACACAAACAACTGACAGCAGTAAACAGGTTGCAGACTCATCGGCACATTTCTGTTGGAGTTCCTTTTGCATAAAGAAAGTGCATAGAGGTAAAATGTCAATGGATCTTACAGTGGTGGTCATCATGTGAAGATAAAACACAACAAGAATGTGGTTAGCCGATATTTTGACAGCATGTCTGCCATCTGTGTGACATGCAGGTCTTTAGAAAATTCTAGTTTTTTAATTAAAAATGTATTCTTGATTTTTAAGAATTGAGCTGATAGCATTTAAGAGCTGAGAGGCATAATAGTTCTGTTACAGTAAAACGATTATTTGTGAAACAACAGCAGCATACAACACCACTGTTTGTGTTGTTATTGTGTCATCGATAATGCTGATGCTGCTTACATACGTTGTCTCAATTTAAAGTTATAAAAATGTAGCCAGATAAAATACAGCTTCAACTCATCATCATTACACAATCTACTTCATCACACATCTGTGAGTTAGTTTAGAGGAACGCAGAAGCGAGAAAAAAAGCAAAGCTCTGATAATCATTCGTAAACACTGAAGTGACTACTGTATCATCCACAGCTGCTGTTAGCACCAGGCCCGTGGGTGTCCAAGGTGACGCTTTTTGTTTCAGGCACCCAGCCAGCAGCGAGGGGTTCAATATGTGAGAGGACTCAGGATGAAGAGGCGATCCTCCTCCTTCCTGATCCACTTCAGCAGTTTGTTGACAGCAGAGATGGCCAAGGCCTTGGTCCCCAGTGGGCTGAAGCAGAGGTAGAGCTCGAAGCCACTTGTCATCTGCAGGAGGAAGGTAGAACAAGACAAGGGGTGCGACACGGCTGTTGAGTTCAGTATTGCAGTATTTTACGATTGAAACGGTGCTCAAAATAAAACATTTTAGGCAATGTAATGGGGGGATTGAGGTCAGAGTAGATAACTACGGCGGGTCGGGAAAAAAATTGCATAACAGTGCATGAAAAGGGCATATCTTAGGCTACTACAGAGTCGCCAATAACAAAATACTCAATGCACAACAACGTCGACCGCACAGATAACTATACAGTCATCTATATGCATCATTGGACAATGCACATTTGTTACTTCTATATTTTTAACTATACTATATACTTACAATACAGTGTACACTATTATATAATACCTAAATGATATTGTACAAATAAACCTTTCTCAAAGTGTTTTTTCTTTGTCCAAGCTACTTTTTTTACATTTCTAACAAATCATGCTTTTAAACAGTGGTGGAGACATGTCCCCAGCGCCCCCACTGTGAATGACACATAAGCCTGCAAAATCCATACCTACAAACTGCTTTCCATTGAAAGTGCAAAACTCTAAATCACATGCTCAGTCCTCAGAACACAGCCACCCCATATTAGCACAAGTTTCTGTGCTTATTAGCGTACAGATCACCGACAAGCACTTGATTTTAACAACATTAATCTTGTGACTTATAGTACAGCGTAATTGCTATTTAACTTCAGCAACACTCTCATACTTTAGGTATGCCAGTGATGGAGAGGAAGAATGGAAAAAAAGGCAATGTAAAAGGGAAGATGTTCCATGAGATTAAGGCAGCCAGTTTTTAGAGCCAGTAGCTGCAGTTGCTCTCCACCTCGTCGCCTGATCAAAAAGATTATTGGCTCTTTTATGTTTTGAACACAAATACCACATTTTGTAGAAAATCCTGACTTTATGTTTTATTATAATATTTAATGCTAGAGTTTAGGCTATATGTTGTGCGGTGAAGGTTTAATCAGTTAACAAACATATCTTGTGTAGTTGATAATAGTAAAAGTGAATTCAGCCATAACTATCGAAACGTGGTCTGGAAACTACAAGTGGATCCAACAGCACCCTGCTGCTGCTGCTGAACTCATCCACTGTCAAGGCGAGGCGCAGTTCATTTTGTTTGAGCCTAATGACTCTAAGACAGGGGATCTGGAATATGGAGGATATTCTTGGTCGTAATTTAAATCAAAAATCCAAATTGAGAATTGAAAATGCAACTTGAAATACATGTGAAATGTTAAATGATTATGAACCAAAGTTAAAGTTAATATGCAAAAACTTCAATGTTAATGCCCAAACTGAAAGCTCAGATTGTAAATATTAAATTGAAAATGGAAATGGAATTTTAAAAAAGGGAAACATCAAATATGAAACTCAAAATGGGAAATGGAAAAGCTTAATTTCAAATACCTACATTAAAAACGTACCACTACTACTTACTAAATTATTATTTATTTTGCATTTGCACTTTTTGGCGTTTGACATTTTTAATTTTATCTTTTCCATTTGGCATTTAGCTTTTCAAGCTGTATGTAAATGAGGAGGCGTGGCCCAACAGCTGGTGGAAGGGTTTGAAGTGGCTGGGGTGCAGAGGCAGCTTGTGGACAGCTGGGGGAGCTGGCTGCTAAACAGTGAAATGAAAATGGAGAAAGTACAGAAGGCAGGGTCGGAGTGAGTACTAATATTTATAAAGCAGCTGAAAACTATTTTAACTCCAAAAGGAGGGCGCTGCAAAAAAGGTTTGGGAACCACTGGGCTACAGGTTCATACTGTAGTCACAGCATTACCAGTGCAGTATACTGTAAGGAATGAAAGATTTAATCACAAGATTTACAGTGTAGACTACTACAAGTTAATCTGTAGGCAGACTATTTGTAAGTGAACTGACCTTTAATATGTTTATGTTTAATGCTAGCATCACAGGCTGTGGTGACTTGGCTGCTGTCAGCTGCTATAGTCCCATGTGGTCCCATTGGCTCAGTCGCTAATTTAACGTAATCTGTCTTCTGTGGAAAGTTAAATCACAAACCACAGCCACTGTAGTTCAGTGTTGTGTTGCTATTCACTACTATGTCTGGGTTTTAGGACGTATTCCTGCAGCACTCTATTGTTAAATACAGACTACAAGCATCTTGTCTCACAATGCCAGGCTTACCCATGCCAGCAAGTTCTCAGTTTCACCACAGCGGTAGAAGGTGCGGAGAGGTCTGGTGGGATCATGTAATCTGCTGTGAAGGTCCTGGTACAACCCCATCACCCTTTCCTGCTCTTCATCAGACCGGTACACTACAGGAAACTCTGGACTGGAGGAAAAGAAACAAAGAGCATCCTGTCAAGTGCATCACTGAGGTTTTACACTCGTTGTTTGAAGCTTTTGGCATGTTTTTTGGAAAAACCTTGATAAGGTTTTGCAAAAACCGCTGACATAAATTCATCACAAGTTCCAGCAGACGTCCTGCCTACCTAGTGTACAGCCCTGAGCTCTTTGATTTGTACAGGAAGTGCCTGAGTTCCTGAATGCCGACCTGCTCCAAAGAATAGCTGGGACATTTAAGCGCCTCCTTCATGGCCTGGTAGGCGCTGCGCTTGCTCAGCCTCTCCAGGAACCGCTGCTTGCACTCGGACATGTTAAAAAAGTCCTCTCGGTCGGTTGAGACCAGGATGAGGCAGAGCTCGGACGCAGGCTCCAGGTAAGAAATGTGAGCGTGGAAAAATCCTGCAGTGTTGAACTTCGGCAGACAAATCGGCGTCCAGCCTTCACCCTCTCGAAAGGACGAGGAGGAGCCGACGAGGTTGAAGACAAGGTGCAAGTCTATGTGGTGCAGGAACTGGTCCTTTTTCCTCACCAGAGTAACCAGGCGGTCACCCGCCAGCAGGATGGAGAACACCAGGTTTTTGGATTTGGCTGCCTGCAGGCTCGATGAGACCACGTCCCTGGCGGAGCTGGCCAGAGGCAGGCAGGTGACGGCGCTGAGCAGCAGGCCGGGATCTCGGTCCAGCCGATGCAGAAGGTTGTCGGTGAGATACTCTGAGCCGGCCAGCAGGCGGCGCAGGTCGTAGTTCTGCTTGTGTTGGAAGATGTGGTTGAGCTGGGTGAGGGTAAGAAGGCTGACAATCTGGTAGTAGATGTACTGCAGCTCCCGAAGCAGCTCCTTGTCTGACTGACAGGTACGAGACACGCCCACCAGGACCAGAGGGCTCTTGGCGAGGAAAATCACTTTACAGCCATCTGACACACAGAATGTTTAGAGTTGACACGGATCCAATATATTTCACAACATCCACATTTGACCCATTTATTCATACTTATCCACATCCTAGAGCCAAAGTATATTCTGACCTGCATGGATGGAGCGAATGATGTTCTTCTCGGCCTCAACGAAGGATACAAGGGCCATCATCACCCCCATGGTGCTGGACAGAGCCTCCTCCGTGCCGTAGCGGGTGTAGATTGGCTTTCCGGCCTCGCTCAGCACAAACACGTGTTTCCTGTGGCTCCTCCATGCCTCGCTGGACACGTCCTCCTCTTTAGTCCTGCTCTCTGATGAAATGTCGTTGTTGTGCTGCTCCTCTATGTTTTTTTCTCCCACCATCACCTCGAGCTTCTCTGCGCACTCTCCTGATTGGTCCAGTTCGGCCTTCCTCCCATCCTCTTCCTCTGCCTCAGCAGTCAGATCCTCAAAAGACTGTGCATGGACGAACATGGCACTCTTCTGACCAGCACCTGCGTTCATAAAGGGATAAATGATGTCAAATGTTTGTCAGAATAAGGCACACAAGAATAAATACGTAAGGCAAAGCTGTAAGCCTAATAGAGACTTTTTGTTGTTGTTTTGCATCTGTTGGCCTAGCTCACACTCCCCACTCCCCACTGCTTTTTAACAGGGGCGGTGCTTAACCAGATGTACCTTATTTGCCAATCCATCTCTATTAGCATTTATTTTTTAAATATGGTTTGAAAACACAATAAATCTCCCCTTTGTGTGGCTTGTCCAAGTCTTCAAGACTAAACCTACGACACAAAAGGTGAAATTTATACTTCATCTTAAGTGTTTTCAAACCATATTTTCAGTTATTTTACAAGAGACTTTAAGGATGAAGACTAACTCGTTGGTTTGGCGAATTAACATTTGGTAAATTTCCCTGTGGCTGAAAGGCTGGCAAATGATAAATGACAAAAAAAAACAAGAATTGTCCTAGTTTGAGCTACCGCTTTCCAGATCAGCCACAGTAAGAGAAAGGAACAAGCTCTAGTCACAGCTAAGAAAAAGAAAGTATGAGAAGAAGAAGTCTCACGTGAGTCAGCTAGATGACACGGCACAAATGTTGTGTTTAACTCCAGACTAAGTAGGGCAGATCCAGGAAAAGTTACATCATTTCTCCTGTCAGAGATTTATTCAAGCTGGAAGTGACGACCTGTGCTGCTGCAGACACGCTTTCACCATGACAAAATACACTTTTTACAGACTTCAGAGATCTTGGGAGAGAATATGGTAGTGTTTCCTTGTCTATTGTTGGTATTCCTAAAGTTTTCTGTCACATAAACTTAAGAGAGATTATTACAGTCAAATCTTACAGAGCTCCAAACTAATAATGCATTCAGGTGCTCCATGTCAATTTATTCCCAAGTTTAACACAATAACATTTCACAAACAAAGTGGCATGCAGATTACAGAAAAGACACATCATTGTGACGATATGTTCAACATTTCTGTGCACAAACAGGAAGCACACACACACACACACACACACACCAGTATGAGTCCTTCTTATGAGAAGCTTATAACGACGACAATGAGGAACATTTTAATTTTAAAACGTTTGAACAAGTCATCCTGGTTTGTGTGCCCAAGCATTGCTTAGAAACAACCGGTCACTCGAAGGTCTTTTCCTGGAACCCATGACGGAAGTTATAGAAAACTATTACTCTCGTGCTTTAAGCAAATTTATGTCATGGTACAATTATGTATTTATAGAAACTCAATAGTAGTGCAGAAATGAGACAACAAGGTTTAATTATGTATCAATGACACTTTGCAGAAAAACATCAGGACAGTGGATCTCTACTTATCCATTGACTGATGGATGTCCAGCCCAACTAGAAGCTGTTTCTTTCTTGGTGTTGTGTAAACATTATACTTGTGTACTGTAAACATGTAAACATGTTTTGTAATATAATCCCATGGGGGGGTAGGCCCCTCTAATAGAACAACACTTAACCCTCCTGTTATCCTCAAATGTTCTAATATATTTTATCCTTGGGGTCAATTTGACCCCAGCAATTAAAACATCCAGAAAATGATTGTAGTTTAAATGTTTCCAAGTTTATGTGTCAGTCACTCTATGTCACTTTGTTGACTACCTAAATACCCCTTTCAATAAAACTACCCACCACCACCACCCCACCTTTACACATGCAGAATACCTTTTATGTGATGATGGAAAAATATGCAAATCAGCATAAATCTTGCTGATTGGCCTAAAATTGGAAAGAAAGATCTTTTTGGTGTTTTAATGGCTTTATATTGTTTTTAGGTATACAGTTCTACAGGAGATTTCCCATTGTACAATTGCATATTGCATATCTGGACTGTGCATGACATGCTGCCCATATTTTGATACCGTATGTATTGTCTGAAGCGACAGCGCCCCACAAAATGCAACCAGACATTCATCCAGCGCCAAGTGGGGACTTGGGTTGTAAAGAAAGGGTAACCACTGGACCCACTTGTCCCGTATCAGCCAAAACAACCTAAACAAATGTTTGTAATATATTCATATGTTTTATACAATCAAACCTAACCCCAAGGAACACCGATGCAAACAAAATGTGTGCTGGACGTTGAAAAAAAATATCACTCAGTTATCCCCATTTATCTAGGAAAAGTCATCCAATTTTTACCAAAATAAATTATGTCTATCATTAGTTTCAAGACATTGAATGGGGTCAAATTGACCACAAGGATAATAGGAGGGTTAAATACACTGACATTTATTCATACACCCACTTATCCCAGCCTTAAGATTATGGAGGATATTCTTGGTCATAATTCTAATTAAAAGTCCAAATCAAAACTTGAAAACGTAAAATGATAATGAAAAAGTTAAGATGAAAATACAAAAGCTTAAATGGAAATGCTCAAACTGAAAATTGGAAATAAGAAAAGGGAAAGAACATGAAATTCAAAATGGAAATGCTTAAATTAAAAGCCTATATAAAAAATGTTAAGTATAATTTCTTTTGCACTTTACCATTTGACATTTGGAATGTAAAATTTTAACTTTTCCACTCTGTAATATGGAAATGAGATCGGCAGGCAGATTGGTGCAGCATCAGCAGTAATGTTGCCGTCGTAACGGACCCTTGTGGTGAAGAGGGAGCTGAGCCAGGAGGCAAAGCTTTCGATTTACGTTCCAACCCTCACCTATGGTCATGAGCTTTGGATAGTGACCAAAAGAATGAGATTGCGGATACAAGCGGCCAAAATAAATGTCCTCTGCAGGGTGGCTGGGCTCACCCTTATAGATACGGTAAGAAGCTCAGAGTAGAGCTGTTGCTCCTTAGCATCGAAAGGAGCCAGTTGAGGTGGTTCGGGCATCTGACTAGGAAGTCTCCTGGACGCCTCCCTTTACAGGTTTTCTGGGCACGTCCAACTGGCAGGAGGCTCCGGGGTAGACCCAGAACACACTGGAGGAATTATATAGATCATCTGGCCTGGGAACGTTGTGGGGTCACCCAGGAGGAGCTGGAAAGTTTTGCCAGGGAGAGGGACGTCTGGACAACCCTGCTTAGCCTGCTGCCAGCGCAACACGGCCCCGGATAAGGGGAAGAAAATGGATGGCTTGATTTAACTTTATTCATTATCATTTTTTATTTTATTTTAGGACTTTTAATTTTAACTATGGCCTCATTATTCCTACTAGTGTAGTAAAATAATAATCTTTTTTATTTTCTCTTTCTTAATTTTTTTATTTGGACTTTAAATTTGAGCTATGACCAAGAATATTCTCCATACAAGATGTCCAGACAGACCCACAGCCTTTGAAGTAAGCACGAGAGAACAAATGGTGACCCATTGATGGTGGCTAGTTGCTGGGATTTACTTGTTGCTGCAACTAAAGGCATCTGTGTAAGGTGCTTGCAAGTTGTGTTACTGAAATTGAGGTGTAAAAATTTTAAATGTACTTGTAAATTAAATATGTGTTGAAATATAATCAAATAGTGATTGTTGTGAAACACAAGTATAACCACTTAAGGCTAAAAAGTACTAGACTTTTCCTGTGTTAGAATGTTGCATGACAATTACATGACAGGATGTAAAGGAGGAGTAAGAGGTGCACAGCATGGTCATGTGCTAGATAAAGAAGAGTACTGTGATCATTGTTATCCTATTGGTCAAGCTATAGGATATGGGGCTATGTTATGATATAGCACACAAAGACGGACTTGTTTCCCCATACTTAAGAACAATGGATGGGGTTGTGACAGGAAGAGGGAAATCTTGACTCTTGCTTGCAAGAATTCTAAGCAACACAAGGTAAAGACAGATATTCTGTTTGGGTATGTCATGTCCATCATTTCACATTTCACAGACATTAGACGGCATCAGGTTTTCTGATTGCAGGTTAACAGTGGGAGTTGCCACGCAACACAATTTCAGTATATTTAAGCTTTCCAATTCTCTCAAAGACACGAACCCTCTGCAGTGGTTCAGACCATCAAGATTTATATTAAACTTGGATTACAGTCTGACTGACTGCCTACAGGCAATCTGCAAAAAGTGCTGGATGTGGACCAGTCTCACCTGGTTCAGTTCCCTCCACCAGACCTGGTGTGGGGCTGTCCGCCCTCTCGCAGCGAAGGCGATCCACATGAGCCAGAGTACCATTTTGCCATGACACATCCGCCCTTTGGGCTTCTCCATCCATCGCAGCTACTTATGGCAGGAAGGCACACCTGGCAGGGCAGACAGACAGACAGACAGACAGAGCTATGGGCCAAAGGTCAACAGCTTCGTGAATGAGACTATTGTACATAATAACCAAATTGATCTATTGATGTTATTATGACATGGCCACCAGTGGCTGAGTCATTACAATTTTATGGTCTGACTTTTTATATTTTCCAAGAAACTACAGAACTAAAGCAAAGTCTCACTCTTGATGCTACAAACAATGGCTGGTGTGACACTACATTGGAAGACAAATAAGAGACTCTTGTTAGAGTATAACATTTCCTTTGTGTTTACACCCTCCATTTATATGTTTGGCATATCTGGTTTCTTGTATCACACCCTCAGTGTCGAAGAGATATGCTTATTAGGAACTTCAAAGGCTACTTTGATAGCTAACTTTAGCAGATAAACAAGAGTATGTAAAGCTAGCTTTTTCTGGACATTTCTTTTTTCACCGCCTTCATTTTGACAAAGAGCCCTCATGACACTTCCAAATTATTACCTTTCATTTCCGGAGCTGTCTGCATTTGATCGTTGTTCTCCACAACTCGTGTCAGATTTACTACAACTAGCTAACAAGCAGGAGCAAGACAGAAGTACCCACTTCTTCTTTCACGTCAACATAACCTGCTACGTTGCGGAAGTAGGAATTGTGGGATATGTTGTTCTCTTCCAGAGAAATACTCTGGCGTAGTAAACCACCCGAATTCTGTCGATTCGTGTCGAATAAAATGAAATAAAATTGTTGAATATTTAAATATTATATTTGTGAATCAGTTACATCCAAGTTCCATATAGCATTAAGTAATGTGTGCAAATATGATTAGTCTATTGTAGTTTGGTTCCTTATTTGGTCTCGATGGTGCATTTATAGCACTTCGGACATCAAACAACTATTCATGTTACGTTTTAAGATACTTGAATTGAGAACGCTTCTATAATCTGACGTAAAACAATATATGCCTTATAGGACTTACTTCCTTATAAGTGATTAACTAATATCGGGGGGAAACGGAAAAACAGGAACAGCAATTCTCTTTGGTGAAGAGAAAATACTTCCTTCAAGTAAAAAAAGCAAAACAACAACAACAACCTGTAAATATCAGTAAAACTTATATTTTTCTTGCCCATGTCCCTTCACAGTGAGTGTGCTGTGTGAGATTTAGGCATGAAAAGTAAAAACAATTCATAGCAATAAGTGGTTATAAAGTCCATACGCCATAATATATTTTACATTACATTTAGGCATTTAGCAGACGCTTTTATCCAAAGCAACTTCCAAACAAGAGCTTTACATAAAGTGCATAGAATCATGGTCGAAAACAACAAGATTTCGTATCAAATAATATGAGTGCTGGTGATGAATCACAAGTGCTATTGGTAAGTACATCGCTGCCAGTGGCAAAATCGAAAAGAGCATTCGACAGATTATTGTCCGTTCATTATCAATCACAGTACAATCAAGCTAGACAACAATTCTCATGTAATATATATCACACGATATGCTGAACTTTATGGAGCCAATGTGTCACATTTGTTGTATTCCCGGAACAAATTAATGAATGAATTTTAGCTTCTCTAATGACGATATCATTCATTTTAAATAAAAGCTCCGTTTCGCCTTTGAAAACCATAATCGTATAAAATACCTCGTCAAGTAATTTTCGAATACAAGACAAATGGGTGTGAAATTACTAAATTAACGTTTAAGAAGAATTGTTGGCCACGCATACGCGCAACACCTGAATGCAGCGTAAGGGGCGGGGCTTGCGTTTGAACGCACAGCGGGGAAACCGCAGCGACGAAGCAACCCTTGTGTTTGTGTGTTAGCTAATGGCAGGTTCTTCCTGATAAGAGTCTGTTTAACTTGGTTAATATGTCGCATTCTATAAAAAAATAGGGATGTTTGATTTCATTACGGAGGACTGCGCAGTAACTTAACGTATTCGCTTTGTAAGTATGGCGTTTGTTGATGAGACAGCTAAGTTAACGTTAATGAAAGCTAACTAGTGTTAGCGTAGCTTAATGTTAACGTTATGAGTACAGGGCCAGTAACGTGTTTGCTAATAATAAGGTTACAATTTTAGCCACGCAATATTTTTAAACATACAGACACAAACACGGCTATTCTTGGGAAGAGTATGAAGCTGATTCTACATCAAATCATACGGTTTTCTGTACTATTCACAACAGGGTGATCCTTGTGACAGCAAGATGCCTATCCGAGCATATTGCACAATTTGCTCCGATTTCTTCGATCACTCCAGAGATGTTGCTGCCATCCACTGCGGACATACTTTCCACTATGAGTGGTAAACTGCTATAGAAAGTCAAATCTTCTACAACACTCACATTTGTCACATTTTAAAACGGCTTATTGTTTGCTTTCTCCTCCCTGCACAGTCTCCTCCAGTGGTTCCAGACAGCCCCCACAAAAACCTGTCCACAATGTAGAAAACAGGTACAGTTAAACTTCCAAACTGCACTTAACTGGTATTAGCTCAGACTGAACCGACGTGCCAAGCAGAAATCAAACGTCAACCTAACCACGGTTGTGTTTTGTGTGTAGGTCAGCACCAGACACATTATCAGCAAGCTGTTCTTTGATATCAGTGGAGAGGAGGAGGGCTCAGCTGACCCAGAAAGCTTGCAGGTACCAAACATAGAGCATCTAAACAATATATTCGTGGTAACATTTGTAACTCTTGGATTTGATTACTAGAGCATCATGCTGTCTTTTCTCATTGGTGTTTCTTCCTTTCTTAGAATGAGCTGGATAGAATGAAGGCACTTTTAAGCACTAAAGGTAGGCAACCTAACTATGTTGTGATCCGGGGATCCTTGATTGTTAAAAGTAGGCCGCGCCTAGTTTTTAATAATCTCTGATCACTTTATAGAGCGAGACTGGCGGGACAAGCAGAAGGTGGTGGACACTTTGAAGGACACTGTGGACAAGCAGAGGAGAGACCTGGACAGTGTGCGGAAAGAAATGACGGAAAAGGAGATGCTCTGTTCTGCCCTCAGAGTAAGCTGTCTGCTCTCTATTGTTTGAACCCATCATCTTCTGTGCGTGTAATGCCTTTTCACATGTCTGTATTCTTTCTTCTTTTCTTTCTTTTTTTTTTTTTTAAATCTCACAGAAACAGATGACATACATGGAGATGCAACACAATGAAGCTCAGGCTGCCAAGGAGGAGGCCCGGAGACTCAGGACCAAAATGAAAACCTTTGAAAGGTATCTGCAATCATCACACTTTAGTAATCACAATATTCACAATTCTGTAAGTGTGGAAATGTTTAGATGGTCCTGAATACTAGGCCCGGGCGATTCATTTCAGTTACTATTTTATTTTATGATTTAAGTCATAATTTAGCAGCCCTATTGAAGGATTAATTTCCCTTAACCAGAACAGTCGGGTGTGTTCAGTAAAGAGAGCATTTAAGATTGGAAGTCCTGTGTCCTCTCACTGTAAAAGAAAGTTGCGCTCTTGCTGTGTGCACTAACACTGCTGGTTTGGCCTCAGCCTGGACGTGTTGTTGCAGGGCCAGAGAGCAGAGGTGGAGTCCATGATCACAGATATGGGTATCAGCCAGGCAGCAGTGGAGCAGCTCTCCATCTACTGCATCTCGCTCAAAAAGTAAGGAGCCTGAGAGCCGCTGCAGTCCTAATGAATACCACTTTCCCTGTCGTCGTTAAATATGCAGTTATCTCCTCCCTTTCCTTTTTTTTTAGAGAGTATGACAATCTAAAAGGAGGCCTGAAGTCTTCCAATGACATGTGTGAGAAGCTGAAGAGAGAAGTGCTCACTTCAAACAACAAGGTACCTTTTAAGTTAAGAATCGATTTTTCAGTGGGAAATCTCTTAACATCCGTCCAAAGCAATAATAAATGTGTTCTGAATATGTGACACCACAGAAACATCTGTCATCAACCACCCAGCCAACTTTAACTGAAAGTTTATCAAATTAGGTTTCAGAATTGTGAGAAAATAAGCAGCGTTCTCTGCTCTGAAACGTGTCCGCTGAAGGCGTTTGTAGGCAACAGCTGTGACCACTGAGCCCAAGAACCGAGTGAGAGCTGCTGCTCAGTGACAGACTCTCGTTCTGCAAGCTAACACATCAGCACAAAGCTCCAGCTTTTATGTGGAGGTCATGCTCTGTATGGCTCCAGTAAGCAGCATCAAGGCATGATTTTAGGCCGCCCAAAAAATCCTGAACACAAAAATGGTGAAAAACATTGCCTAACTTCACAATTTAGTGCTACATAGTTCAGTCTTTTCACGTTTGTCGAAATTGTTTTCTAACCTGTATAATGTGTTTAGAAACAAATCTCTGAATTTACAAACTAATTAAAGGGAACAGATCCCTACAGAGACCGGCCTTTTTTAGACCTCAGTTAAAGTTTTCTTTTGTGTGTGTCACTTTAGCTCCAAAAAGCCTCAATGGAGGCGAATCAGACGAAAGAGGACATGAAGTCTCTGCTGAACGATCTGGCCAACGCTGACAAAGAGATCTCTGTAAGGCAAATCCACCAGATACGCTTTCGCTTTCAATATCGGACAAATTCATGGTTGTGATTCCTGCCTGCCTGCCTGTCTGTCCGCAGAGTCTGAAGAAGAAAGTGGAGTTTCTTCAGAGGACTCTGAGCACCCCGACGCGGACAAACGAAGCTCTCAGTCGGCTCGTCTTTGAAAGGTGCGTCGCGCAGCCACTGAAGTGAAATCTTCACACGCTTTGACTTGTTTTTGAGGAGAACGCTGTGTGATGTAGTGATGAGGTTTCCTCTGCCAATCTTTCAGCCCGGCACCAATGGAGCTGAAGCAGCCTCGCCTCCACCATCCTGCAGACAGCGAGGACATTGACCTCAACATGACTTATGACATCACTACGCCAGACGGCGTGCCCAAGAGACCGACGCAGGTCCCGTCCAAGAAGATGCGGCTTGACCCTCCAGCGTAAGTTGAACGTGGCTACACTGTGGGAACGAGTGTGTGTTCTCAGGCGGCTGCTGCTGTGTGAGCCACGTGTTCATAATACAAAGGCTTTTGTAGACTAAAGAATTAAGTGGAAATGCTTTTAAATCTTTTGTAAAATGCTTTATTTATCAGGTCATCTGTTTCCAAACACATCGAAAAAAGTTCATCACTAAGCAAGGTAAGTGTGTAAATGTCACTCAGCAAGGTCCATTTTTAAATTCAGTGCCCACGTCCCTCAATGTGTTTTCTTTCCTCAGGCTCGGCATGATGAGGCATTCATGGATCCTTTTTTGAGGAACTCCCTCCTCTTCAGAAAGAAGACTTTCGGTAGCATGTTGGACCCTCAGAGGAAGCCGGGCGCTGTATGTACAACACAAGGTCTAATGTTTTCAATATAGACATTTTTTCCTTTTAGTGGTTTGATGAAATTAAATGTTTGTTGTTGCAGGTGAGAAGTGGTTATGATGGTTTAGGAGGACGTACGAAATTCATCCAACCTGTATCCTTTTTTTCTGTCATATGGAAAACAGGTGTTTCTTGATTTTAATTCGTTTTACTATTGATGCTAGAGCTGTTTACCAGTTTGGTGTTGACTTTTCATCTTGGCTGTGTCTCGGCTGGAATAAATAAATTGCCCGTTAATCTTGCAGGGCAATATTCAACAAAAATGTAAAACTGCACCAGTTTCTATTTATATAAGCTTTTTTGTTTTTGTTTTTTTTATATTAGCTCTGATAAACCTTCTGCATGCGACCTGCCCAGCCCCAAGTGGCATATAGACACAGTTAGCGCTAGCTAGTGAGCGTTTAGCAGCTAAAGAGCCAGATCTTTTTCTCAAGAGTTTGTAGAGGTCAAACCAGAGTTTAAATAATGGACAAGAAACATGACTAATGTTAGTGTTGCTCTGTCTGCTTTTGCTGTAACAAATTTATAAGAAATGTTAAGTGATTATATGTCAGTGTTGTGTTTTAACCTTGTTTCGCTAGTCGCAATTGGCAAAAAATGTGAATGCAGCTTTAAATAAAACACGAATTTGTATAATATTTATTTTTGACATTTTGACAAGTGTCAGAGAATAGTCATAATTTATCAGAAAATGATAAGGACAGGGGAAACAATCTATGTAAACTGCACCATTACTTAACCAAGTACTGCACTCCAGTCTCCTTTATCAGAGATTCGCCCTCTGATGAAAGCTAAAAGAAAAAAGGTAACCAGACCTCCACCCAAGATTACAGCTTCCCTGACTCTGGACAGCTTCCTTGAGTAAATGTTGACCTCTCCGTCCCCACCGGACGTGGAGTCACAGGTCAGGATGCTGTAGCGCGTTCATGCCGCTCTGGAACAGAGAAGTCAGCCGGGCAGCAGATGTGCCACTCGGCAGCGAAGAGGACTTTCTGATTGAACTTGGAAAAACTGAAACTGAAATCCCTCTTCACATCAGATGCTGAGCTTTTGGTGTCATGAGCAAAACTGTGTTTGTGTGTGTGTGTGTGTGTGTGTGTACACTTGTACTTGTATGTGGAGACGGTGTCTTCACCAGCCTTTGCTTTGGAGGCTTCTCTGATCGTGTGTGTGGGAGACAAACCGACTTATTTTCGGACCATTCGGATGTTGGCGCTCTGCATTATGTCGTTGATTAACTTCTGCATCTTTTTCTCTGTACTCTGAAAAATAACCAGTTATTTTTCACACTTATTTAAAACCCTTCTCTTTAAACTCCTACATGAGGATATGCTGTAGGTATTTTTTTGTGTTAATGGTCCTGCCGGATGTAAACCAACTCAAACAATAAACAATATTTTTTTTATTAAGGTTTGTGTGGGGTCTACAAACAGTTCCCTCTCGACTGTGCTTTTTTTCACAAATATTTGACTGAGGCGTGCGCTCCTGCAGAGGGCAGTACAAACAGTGTTTTCTCGCACGAGGACATGAATCGCAGCCCTCCTGAACTGTGAAGGGGAAACGCACTGCAAGTGGTGACGACTTAATCCATTTGTGTTGAAAAGGCTGCGCCAGTACAGAGGGAACTCCTCGAGTAAAATGCTATTTAAAACGCCATCAGTAAAACCTGAGTTGTACATTGTGATCAAGTAACAAAAAGTACACGGCAAATCATATCCTGGCAAATGCGGAGCTGCTGTTAAATGTAGGAGTTACCTTCTAATGTTTGCAGAAATGAGAACGCGCAGTGAAAGAGGACCTTTTATCAGTCAAATACAGCTGATGACTTAATCTTTCTAACAAGGTTCCCATGCATGAATGTTAACAGTAGTGTGTCTATGATTTGAACAATATGGGGAAATGCCAAACATTGTTTTCCGCTGTGAAGTAAAAGTACCAGGTAGAACATAACGTATCCTGTTCACAATTACTTGCACCCATGCATTTACAGTTCCCACAATGAAAGCCAGCTTGTAACACGATACTTGCATACTTATTTAAATAAAATGCTTTGCTGCATTGGTGACCGGACACTGACTGATTCCGCTGTGATTGATAATAGTGAAGTCATTCATTATACCTTCCCGGGGGACTTGCATCCGAAATAGTAACAGGACGTGGTGGTGCATTTTAAAAGCTAGTTCCTTCCAGAGCAATCAGAAGAAAAAGTCACGACACCCCATATAAACAATATTTCAAAAACATTCATGTACACACAAAACAATCCATGCAGTGTTTTAGGAGCCAGTAAACAACACTTCATAGACCCATTAGGATTCCACATACACCTTCCTTTAGGGCAAAGGTCCCTATTTATGCTTTCCTTTTTCATTTTTTTTTCTTTTTTCAGGGAAAGTTAAAACAGGTGGACGTTACAGAAAAAGAAGAAATTTGCCATATTGCAGTCCATTCAGAGCGGCTCAACATCCTTCCAGTTCTTGTTTACGTGTACTAAAAAGCTGCCCATTTTAATGTGGTGTCCTTTTCTCTTTTGTGCTTCATTCCAGGTTTAGTAGATCTGAGTTATCTAAATCGGTGTGGAAAAAAACAACATCCAGGAACGTCTTTGCTGGTGTTTCAGTTCATAGTAAAAGGGGAGAAAAAAAACCCCAATCCAACCAAAACTAAAGTCAGTGCTGATTTTGGACTGATCCTCAGTCATCTCAGTGGTCTTGTGACGTTTGGTAATAAAAACACGGGCCTAGTTTGATTAGTTTCACTGCGATCTGTCCGGCTCGATGTTGGACTCTCCGTTCTGTTTGTCGTTGGACTTCTGGGACAGGTGCGTGGACACGGTGGCCGCCTGCACCACGGCTTTGAAGCTGCGCTTTCTCTTCTGCACGTTCTGCTCCGGGTGGAAGACGATGACGTAGACCTTGGGGACGTAGAGCATGCCCAGGGAGACGGTTGCACTCAGGCTCATGGACACTGTCAGGGTGGTGGTCTGGATGAACATCTGCAGCAGAAACACGGCAGGTCAGAAAGATCCGTGTCCAGTTAATAATCATCTTGCACGGGTTCAAGAATACACTATTTTATAGATTGTCACAATGTAATCTCAAAGCACATGAGGCAGTGTTTTCCCCCTGATGAATGATTTATGACCTGGTATATGTAGTCAGAAAAGGAGGCTCTATTTATGGGCTTTGATCACATCCACTCCTCCCTGATCTTCCTCTTATCGCAAATCTAACGTATGATGATGAGAAGTGACTTCTCCTGAGATCTGCCTCCAATAAATGATGAACTCATAATTCAAGCAAACTGTACAGGTCATAAATAAATCAAGCCATATGTGCCATAAATAAGATATATTTGTGCCATAAATAAGTCATAAATTCTACTCTATCCTCAGCAGCAGAACATCCTGGGATCTCAAAGTTCATACAGTGTTTCTTTTATCTCTGTCATGCTTTATATCGGCTCCTCTCGTTGACCTCTACATTTCTGAAAGGAGCTGTGGTGATTCATGAGCACAAAGTGGATTGTATTCATGCACTCGTGCCCGAGGCGCGCAGAGAGACTGACTCAGGAACAGTCAATGGTTCTTCCATATGTAAATACAGATATCAAGTAGGTAAAATCACCTCCTACACGTGGTCCTGCACGTGATTGGAGGATAGCGGCCACTCTCTCCATGAGCCAGACAAAAGTCTAAAGAGTCTATATTTAGATATTTTTCCAAGTGATGATTAATTGAATGGGATGGCTGAATTGGTGTACGAGGGGTCCCTACCGTCCCTCAGCTCATCTGACCTCCTTTCTTTCCCTCCCTCCCTTTTCCTAATTCACTTTATTTCCAGTCTGAGGAGGTGAAAAGACTTTGAAAGCACCTCAGGCTTAAGTTGTTTCGGCCTGACTGATTCATAATATGAATCTCTATTAGTCAAAGCGTATCTCTGTTTTTCAAATATTCCCCAAACAGTCTTTTACTTTGTGACGGTAGAAATAGCCCACAAGCTAAACTAAACTCTCAGTACAGTGGAGGCAGGATGTCCTGTTAGTACAGCAGGAAGCAAATATGATATGACAAGCAACAAGATTTCACTTTGAACATCTGAAGAACCCATTTACTCTCTTAATATGAGTGTGTATTATTGTGTATTACCTGATTATATAAAATACTCTATAGTACAGTAAATAGACTCACAAAAGACTGTAATTAATGTACTGATAGGAATTTGATATTTAACTACAACAAAATGAGAAACTAAACATTACAAAATACTCTATTAACCTATCAATTCATAAATTCTACTGTAAAATAAAGAATTGTTTCATCAGTACTCGTACAATAAATGCAGGGATTGACAAAAACAAAAAAAATCAACAAATGAAGAGAGGCAGAATGAATGAGAATCATCAATCAAAAATATTTTCCGCCTTCTTTTAAACAATAATACATTATAAAAATAATACATTACAAGTCCTGCATTGATGATTTGTATAGGATAGATGTACAAAATTGTTAGTTGCAAAATATACTTAAAATATCAAAGTATTTTTAGATGGAAGAGGGCCCCGTAAAGATGTAATATTATATTATTGGATAATTATTACAGATGCAATAATGTGTAAGCAGTTTTTTAATGTTTTAGCTGGCAGATGTAGAGCTAATGTTAACTCGTTTATACAGTGCTGGGTAGTTCAGTGTGTAAATACATATACAATACATACATACATACATACATACATACATACATACATACATACATACATACATACATACATACATACATACATACATACATACATACATACATATAATACATAATATTTTAGAAGATCATATTTTGTATGCAAAGTTTTGATCTTCAAAGTAACTAGTAACTCTCTGAAATGTGGTGGAGTAGAGGCACAACGCAGCATAAAATGAAAGAACTCAAGTAGAGTACCTCCAATCCCAAGAAAAGTTAACAGTAATATAAAAATGTTACATTTCCCACCTTCTCCGTAGACTGTGCTGTGCCAAAGAAGATGGGTACAAAGGCCAGCCAGATGATGCAGGTCGTATACATGGTGAAGCCAATGGGTTTGGCCTCATTGAAGTTCTCAGGGACTCCTCTGCTCTTGATGGCGTACACAGTGCAGGTGATCATCAGTACGATGCTGTAGCTCAGACACAAGATGAGGGACAGGTCGGACATGTCACACTTCAGGACTCCACGGGCCAGCTCTGGGTTTGGGGGCTTCTGCTCCTCGTAGTCGATGATGGTGTGGGGGGGCATCACGCCAAACCAGATGAACACCCCGAGTAGCTGCAGAGAAAGAAGCTTTAGTTAGAGTGCCACAAAGGATCTAGGTGATGTGTGTGTGAAAGAAGCATCCACATGCATACCTGCACTGAAATGAGTATAAAGGTGATGATCAGCTGAGAGGTGGGGCTGATGAATTTCGGGGGTGTGACCGACTTCTTGCCCTGTTCGAAGATGCGGTAGATCCGGTTGGTCTTGGTGAGCATGGCAGAGTAGCTGATGCACATGCCGAGTCCCAGCAGCAGCCGGCGGAAGGCGCACACTCCCAAGCTGGGCTCTGCGATCATGAGGAAGGTGATGAGGTAGATGAGGAAGATGCCCGTCAGCAACACGTAGCTGAGCTCTCTGCCGGAGGCCCGAACGATGGGCGTGTCGTTGAAGCGGATGAAGGTAGCGATGACTCCAGTGGTGGCCAGAATGCCCAGGATGGCCAGGAAGACGGGGATGATGGCCCAGGGGGAGCTCCACTCCAGCTTGATGATGGGCGTGGGCCGGCAGCCTGTGCGGTTCTTAAAGGGCCTCATGTCCAAGGGGCACATGTCGCAGGTGAACTCATCCAGCAGGTACTGGTAGCCATCGCAGAACTCACAGTGCCAACAGCAGGGAACGCCCTTCACCATCTTTTTCCTTTCTCCGGACTCGCAGGGAAAACTGCACACTGAGTCAGGGATCTTACGTTCACCACCTGACCACAGCATCTCCTCCGACTAGGGTGGGCAAACACACAAACATTGTCTTACTCTACTTGAAGTATAGTAAGCACTGGCTAAGACATCTTAAAATGTTCAAAACTGCTGCCATTACGCTGGGCTGACACTGTTTGGATTGAGCCCGATTTTAGCCACGAATGAGTCACCTCGACTCATTTTATAATCTGGCCAAACGTCTGCCAGATCAATTGTCATTTTGTGCAGTTTGAGAGGGGCCATGATGCCTGATCAATTGCCTGAACGATCAGCAGCTTTCAGAAGACGACCAGTTGGATTTCTAGCAGGTCAGAAATGTTGGTCGACTCTCTTGCAGTGCGAGCAGTTCCATTAGCCAATGTCTGTCACAGCTGCTGACAAAAGATCTGTTATAAACTGTAGCGACCTTGTTTTGATATTACTGGAGTAGTATTTTACATGTTGTGATATAAAACTGAAGTTCAGTTCAGTGAAGTTGCAGAACAGATGGACCAAAGTCTGTATCTTCCAGCAATCTGCAGATCCATTATTTTCTCTTATTTTTATGACTTTCCGTTCACAGTAGAATTGCACAAAGAAACACCGCCTTTCTCTGTTTTGTCAAATTTGTTGAGGACGCCTTCATCTTTTTAAAATAAACTTGTCAATGGATTAAACCAACCGGGGGATCTATTTTTACATTTAGTATCAGCACCTCAGTCAATGGATCCGTACAGTGTGAGCATAAAAATCGGGTTCCGGCCATGCAGAAAGTCAGTTGAAATGTGAGTTAACAGAAAGTACAAGATTAATAAAACACACAGTGTCTGCCCAGCTTCTAAGAGATGAAGCAACATGACACTTTGATGAAATCATTAGGAAATGTCAGACATTTGGGGAAAATTTGCTTTGTTGCCGAAGGATAGATTAGATCTATACCACCATCATGTTTGTTTCTTTAACTATGTAGCTGGAGCCACCAGCTGGTTAGCTTAGCTTAGCATAGGAGGTTATTGCGCCTGGCCAGGGAATAGTATGTCACATAATCTCTCATAAAATTACACAGTGACATTTTAACATGGGTTAAAATGGATTTTCTAAGGATTAAACAAACAAGATACAACGTCTTAAATAGTGAGCTAGTTATTTTTGGATAGAGCCAAGCCAGCTGTTTTCCCCAGTTTCCAGTCTTTATGCTAAGCTAACTAGCTCCTGGCTCTAGCTACATAGCCTACAGACAAAAATGGCGAACTATTAGCAGAAGTTCAAGTCGTAGCATCAAATGGATAGATATTTACATTAAGTCGGAGGTGGTTTGTCCACTGGCCGATATGCTGGTAGCCGGGGTTGCTGACATTAGACAGCTGGTACTGGAAGATGTCATAACGTCCAGGAGCATCTCCATTCTCATTGAACATCACTCCAGTTCCTGCGCTGCCTGTTTGATGGAGACAAGAGTTTTAATGACCTGTGCGCTATCAAAAAAGCAAAGAAGTGAGTCACAGGGGTTGAGGAATTCAAGCTCTCTAAGCTGGAGACATTCACCCCCATCTTCAGTAATGGGGGAAAGCACCCACACGCTGTTGAATACAGCTTGTGTTTGCTTCCTTCAGTTTTGTGCAATCATGTGAAAGCTGAGTGCAGGATGCTCTTTAGTGAAGGCTCTCCTCCACGCGTACAGTCTTTCAGTGCACTCTGCTCTGTTGCCCTAACGTGATTGAATGTTCCTCTCAGGTCCCTGCAGGCGCTCAATCAGAAAATCTTCCATACAAGCCAAGGTCATCCAGCAAGCGGAAAGCAGTAAATAGGATGCTTTCATAGAACAGAACTTTTTTTTTTCTTTTTCCAAGCTGTGAATGTTTTATAAAAGACGCAGATGAAATGCGGGAGCGTTGTGTATAGGCAAGAGCGAGGAGGCAGCCCTAGGGAGGGGATGTGCTTTGAAGAAATGTGCTGTATTCTGTAGTTAGGTACATTAGCAGAAGACTTCCGCCTTTAAGCTGACCTGCCTTCTACTGTTTTCTTTTTTAAATTTGCTTCTTTTCAAACCTTCAGCAGCGATGGAGAGCAGCAGTGGAAAGCAATGGTTTTGCCAACATACATTTCTTCTCACTTAGGTTTTCTTGTGCAATTTGATGAAAGAAATGAAACTTTATAACAATCTAAATCTTCACGCATTGTATGAGAAAGGAGAAAAACACAGATTTAAAGTGAAAAGCTCACCATTGAAGTTGACAGAGCGAATGTATTGGAGGAGCATCCGTCCTTCCACAGGGTCCATCTTCTCGCAGACACCCATGGAGCCAGGACACAGGTCCAGGTGCATGCTGTGTAAGGCGTGGGCCATGGCGTACACAGCATCTATCACAAACTGCACCTTGCCCTCCTGTTCGTATTGAGAGTCCCGACTGACTCTTTCCTCACCTGACAGACAACAAAGTGGCAGTGATGAAAAGACAAAACTGCTCACAAACACACACATTTTCAATAACTTCCCTGTGTGTTGAACTGTAGCCTGCTTACCTGTACATTTTCTTCTACCAAGTTCATACTTTATGCCAGGGCGGGTTAGTTTGCACTTAAAGTCGTCTTCCCAGAATTCTGCAAACCAGATGTTTCTTCTGTTGTTTTCTAGCGATCTTGAAGTGAAGTACTGGTCGAACCCTGAATAATTTCACAAACAACACTTCATTTCATTGAAAATGTTGTGCATGCTTTAAAACCACATCGCTCCGACTGATACCCGTATATCAATAATCATTTTGCTAAAATCAGACAAAACAAACTGCATATTTGCAAAATAAAATTTGGCTTTGACTTAAAATGACCCCAATTTTTAATGACAGAAAGGAAATATCGCAAGCAGACTTATCAAACATCATAAATTTCATTAATTTATCAAATTGGGTTTCATATGACATCATATGTCACACGCTATTGTGGATATTCCTATTAAATCCAGTTGGTAAGAGTTAGATGTAATATTTTGATTTAACAAATTTGCCCTACCATCAATAGAGGCTCTTTTGGGCAGGATGGTGACAGCACCCTCAGCCACATCCTCCTGATCTTGAATGGGAGAGTTTTTGGCCCCCCAACTGTCGGAGCCAACAAACAGGAAGTGGCCTGTCAGGTTGGCCTTTTTGGCAGCCTGCAACACCCGTCTGAAAGAAGACATATTATACTTTATCACCAGTTTCTACTTTACGCCTCTGCTCGTCGCCAAGTGTGATTATCAAACAGGAGACTTGACAAAGTCATTCATATTTTAAAGTTTTCTTTTTCACATTATATCATCATTTCCTTTCTCTAATATGACGTGTAGCAGATTTTCACTCACTTTATGTCGTCCTCGTTGGCAAAGATGATGACCCCACGAGCATTAGAGGTCTCCATTAGTCTCTTGACGATCTTATCAAACTCCCCTGTTCTGGGCTCTCTGGGAATCTTTATGGACTGTGCAATACACAGCCCCCCTGTGTCAGAGAAATTGGAAATATGTTGGCATTGCTGTACATCCCCTGCATTGCATAGTGAAATAATTATCATACTTCTAATAATCAATATTATAACTGAAACAAAATAGAAATATATTATAGATTACAAAAAGGATAATTTAGCAAATAGAGATATTACATCAAATTAGATATTCATCGTCCCATTCAGGATGGATGTTGATCCTTTATTATCATCCAGCACCACCATGTTGTCCAAATTACTTCGGTTAATGACAACATACATTCAAAACTAATCATTCTGATCAGTCTAATTAGCTAATGTTAGCATGCTAACACGCTAAACTAAGATGGTTAACATGGTAAACATTATAACTGCTAAGCGTCAGCATTGTCATTGTGAGCATTTTAGCCTGCCAACGTTAGCATCAAAGCACCGCTGTGCCTCAGTACAGGCTCACAGATCTGCTAGCAGGGCATTAGACCTAAGCCAGTATTAAAACTCGGAAGTGACCACATAATTCTGTGAACCAGGTAGGCAAATACAATTAATAATAGATATAAAGTCTATGAGTCTACAGCCACACTAGCAGCGTTTAGACTGTGTCTGGGAAATTTTGACCTAATGATGGCACTAGATGAAAAGTCTGGAGTAATTAAAATTAATTCTGAGGGGAACATCGATGTCTGTACCAGATTCTATTGCCGCGAACGGTCTGACATTGTCAATTATTGATGTACAGCATGTTTATGAGTTTTGATAATAGGAAATCCGAACCCTAGCAACATCATTTAAGCTTTTAAACCCATATGAGGTTGTGACTTCTGTTTGCCCTATTAGTTCTTGAGTATTAAAGGATTTTTGTTTCCTATTTTAGTCTTTTAATGAGTGAGAATAACACAGCTTCATACAGCCAGATACACACAACCTGCTTCTCTGGATATCTGAAGGAAGGCGTCAACGCCACTCTCTCCATAGTTGCCCTCTGAGGCCAGCGTGGAGACGTAGTTCCAGCCCATGGCTTTGACTATGTCCACCATAGCCTGGGCCTGGTAGGAATCAGGAGGCACCACACGGGAGAAGAACTCGTAGCGGCTGTTGTCGCTCAGCTCCGGGGCAGTGGAGGCATAGCTGATCTGGGGGATCTGAGACAAAGGTTTGGGTCAGTGGTGACGAAAGGGTCAGGTCAAGTGGAAAACATGAGCAACGCTGATTATTAGGCCAATACCAAAGGTAAAAAGAATGACTAAAAGAGGCAGTGAACCATGTCAGAGGATGATGCACCACTTACTCACAGACAAAACCTTTACACAGTCTAAATGTATGCCTTCCACATTAATACTGACAAGCATTAAAACTCCAAAACAGCCTGTGTTCTCTGTAATTCCCAGAACAGAGGCAACTTTGCAGTGCGATCTGCCCAAAGCTGGTCTGTGCTGAGGATATAGCCAACGTCACAGTGAAATACAGATGGTAGAAATCACAGCTGTAAAAGCATTTGTTTGGAGGAAAAAAATGGATGAGAAGATTAATTTACTGGTCTGCTACTTCTTTAATGACACAGTTTACGTCGACAGTCTCAACTCTGACCCTGCTAATGCTGGTCCCCATGCGTGGCTTAACATAGGGCCCTCTGGAGGGGACGAGGAAAGAAAGGTAGACACAAGGGGTAGTAAAGAGAGAAGGAGAGAGGAGCGAGAGAACCATTTCACAGATTATCTGGAAGGATTATAGGGGTTTTAGTCAAATTACGTTAAGCACAGAGGGAGAGACAGAGATCAAGAGACTAGGAAAGGCTAGCATTTCTCAGCTGTTAGCCATTCAATATATTTAATTCCATTGGCCACATGCAAGTTCTTCATGTTAAAGACCACATCCTTAACTAGCGGTGAACTTTCTCCAAATAAAAAAGTTCTTTCAACACTCGTTGAGTGTTAAGTGATATGACACCAGTGTCCCGAGAGGTCTGTGTCAGTCTCAGCCAGGTGATTCCATTTCTCGCATACAAATTTGGCACAAGACAACACATAATCCTCTCCAAATGAATCCTCCGCCAATTCACTTTTTAAAATCAACGAGCCACATCAGTAACACAAGTATCCACTTACAGTCCAGCACTAGTGAAATTGTTTCACTAGCAGTAAATGATTGGAACAGGTCGAGATATTCCAGGATTCAAGCTAAGGAAATAATTGTGGTTTAGCCCAGATTTAATGGTCTGAACAAAAGTGTGTGCAGATACAAGATAAAGATGTTTTTTATGATGCATTTAGAGCATGTGTTAGAGAATTATCAAATGTTCAAAGTATTAACTGTGCCCTGAAAGGTTTATAGGAAATGTAATAGACAGGTTGAATGTTTTTCTTTTGTAATGATTTCAATTATTATCACTTTGCAACAGACATGAGGTTTGAGAAAACAGATTTTCTAACTGCACAGTCTGCAGTTGCTATGATTCAGATATGGCCATTTGCAAAAACAGCATTCTTAAAATAAATTAATCATTACCCCCTGAGTGCAAAAACATTATTTATGAAAATCAATCAAGTAAAAGTTGACTTATCAAAACCAAACCAAACCAGTCAGATGTTTTCTTGAGTGCACAATTTCCTTGAGTGCACAGTAAAAAAGAATACATAATTTAGGAAAATATATAAAAACAGTCTGTTTTTGCAGATGTAGCCCTTTAAATATAAGATGATAAATTGTACAATTACAAATAGGCCCACAACTAATAATTATTTTATTATGTTTATTAATTGTGTAGTCTATAAATGTCAAAATTGTGAAAAATGTCCATTGCTATTAGCAAAGTGATATTTTCAAATTCCTCATTTTGTCTGACCAGTGGTGATGTAAAAGAAAAAAGCAGCAAATCCTCAAATTGAATCTAATAATAACCAGTTAATAAACTGATTAAGTTAAGTCAGTTAATCATCTAAAAAGTTCAGTTCAGCCCTAAATGGTACTTTTTAAATGTGTTGTACAGAAAATGCAAAACGCTAATCTACTGTTGGATCCACTGTATGTCCTGTTATTTAACAAGCTGAATTTTTGAGTACAATACAAAACTGATATGATACACACTTCAGAAATTGCAATAGATATAGACTTCTGACTATGAAATGACCTACACCTACAGTTAAAATAGTCAACATGATAACAGTATATGTGGTAGATGCAGAAACATCTCCTGGTGTAGAAGCAGCCGCAGTCCGGAGAGTAGCACATATGGACAGTAGAAGGAAACACACCATTTAGCTAAATCTACTCCACACCGTCCAGGCTACAAGTTGCTGTTATCCCAGAACCAATGTCATCCCGAAACTCTGATGCTCTATTTTCAGCCTAGGGTCCTGAGCTGCTGAGAGGGGCTTAGTGGAGGTTGGGATCTATAATGTAGTTAACATCTGCCCTGTATGCAAGCTGCCCTTCCTTCTTGCTCTCAACTCAACATCCTCGCTAAATCCTCAGTAAAAATGATGCAACAAGTAGAATCCAGTGCAAGTAGAAATGTCTGATTTCTTTTTTTTTTTGTGAAACTAATTGGGCCAATTTGACCCAAGCTAGTGTTTATTTTTAGAAATATCTAGATTTCTGGCAGATGTCAGTAAGTCGATCAGAACAAGGCATAATGTAGGATTTACACAGCCTCAATGTCCCATCTCTACTATTGGCAGTGTAATCAATTAGGTCAATCATCTGTCCAAAAAACAAAACAAAACTACAATGAACACATAACACGGATTAGTCTGCAGAGGCCAACCATGACAATGGATTCACAATCCTGTGAAGTGTACCTACTGTCAGTACAGAAACTCATTCAAATTATTTATTGTTTTAAAAGACTTCAAGACTTCAAAATCACATCAGGTTAAATATGTGCTGAATATTTGTCTAAACCGCAGCAATGAGGTGCAGTATTATCAATCTGAGTATCCAATGAGAGGTTGTTATTAAATGTGAGGAGTACTCTTAATTAGGTTTGTAAAATTCATAACTGAACTGCAGCTAAACTTAACCATGTTCATCCTGTAGAATAGAAAATGTAATAAGCAGCATCCAAGAGTGGACTTCATGTGCACCTGTACATCTTAACTACATCAGCAGAGAGCTAATTTTACAGTAACAACAATGTTGAAAGTTATTACAGTTAAATATATACATTTAAAATGTCTGAAATCAAACTTGTAATGTTGCAGTTATGTGGTATACGTCTTACCACCAGATTGCACCAAGAAAAAAACGAAGTGAGAGAAAATATATATATATATATTTAAAACATAATTAGTTTTTTTCTATGCCTTTAATCATCTTGGGACCCCTCAATTTATCTTGGGGCCTATTGGGGGCTCCCAACCTTTGAGTTGGGAACCACTGCTTTTACTCATATGCCTCTACTTCCTCCTTTGTGAATAGATTAAAAAGGAGAAATCACAGAGGGATAATGGATGTCAGCTTTATTCACCTCATCAGCTTACTTACTGCAATGACAAACTGTCCCAAATATTTTGACCTTTCAGTGTTTAATGAAGAGAGCTAGTGAAAGAAAACTCACCGAAAACAGTCTGAGCACATTGGCCACCATGATGGACACCGAGCTGCCAGACGCCCCGATCACCCCGACCACCCTCTCTGGTTTGGGGATGATGGGAGGCTCTCCGTTTGAGCAGCGCACATCTGAGTTGTCCTTCTGGATGAGGGCCTGGACAAAGGTGAGTGACTGCTCGAGGGCGTAGGTGTCTCTGGAGCAGGTGTCCAGGATCCGGGCCCCAAGGGTGATGTTAGGCAGCAGGTCTGGGTCGCTGTTGATCTGGTCCAAGGCGTACAGCATAGCCTCCAATCGATGGATCCCCTTTTCTTTCTTGACCTCTCCGCAGGGCACCCCGGCAGGTCCCCGAGAGTGCACAGGGAACAGCCCGCCCAAGGTGATGTCGCCCTCGATTTTGATCGACTGGGGCTGGATGCCCTGCTGGGCCCACGAGCCCGGGCTGATACCCACCAGCAGTGCCCACATCAGCTGAAGCCATGTTTGGTATCTGGAAGGTGAACCAAGCCAGCAGCACTGATGGGATGAGCGGGCCTCTGATGTCATGATGATGACCAGCAGAGGTGATGACAGCACCAGGCCACTCCCTCTACCTTTGGCACCTGAGGGCAGTCAGAGAGATGGCTTTAAGGTCTGATTATCATCTCATAATGACAGTATGCATCATTCCGTTAGTCTCAGTCTTCCTTCTGAGAAGAAAACGGCTACACATTACCGTTTACTTACTTGGATCTTTATGTTTTCAATATTCCTCTTAAGTTTCCCATTCAGTTTTAAACCTGGAAATTCTTTCCACACTGTGGAACCACATCACTTTATATTTTGGAGTCTGTCACATCAGTGAAGCTAGTCACTGTAAAATATTCAAATACGCCATGCAATTTTAAATGGCTACAGCACAGAGTAAAACATTTTCATTTTGGATTGTTTTATTCACGTCCTTATAGGTTTGCATGACAAGTTTTGTTCTTGGGGGGGGGGGGGGGGGGGGGGGTAAAAAAAATGGAGTAAAACAAAAAAAAAAATTTAAAACTAAACAATGTTCTTTTTTTTTTA